>JAZHYW010006081.1:0-127683 GCA_037355805.1 Ixodes ricinus | reverse complement strand
CGAACAATAGCTTTCTTAAGGTTTTCAGGAATGATACCACTTGAGAATATGCAGTTCTATAGCTGGATCACAACTGGTTTTTTTATGTGGATGTGGCATTTAATGTCCCTTGCCCTTATTTGATCGTATCTTACTGCTTTATTGGTTTTGATTTGCTCCACGGTTTCAATTAGGTCGTTCTCAGTCATCTCCGGAAGAAAAAGTGAATCACAAATTCTGAATTGATTAGGTTGCCTTTCTGTTGGCATAGAGCAAAGTTCTTCAATTGATTGAACATATTCTGTGCTGAATTCATTTGCAAGCGTTTCCATATCATGATAATTTCCAGTCTAATTACGTCTTCAATCGATTTTTTTTCTTTTTTCGTCCTAGCAGTTGATTTATTAGTGACAACATTGTACTATGATTTTTGTGTCTTAAGTTTGTCCAGTAGCAATTTATGGTCGTACATGTTATGATGGAAGTCACGTTGTTCCTAATTGCTCGATGATTTGTTTTATATGTTCTATTATTCGGCAAGCGTTTGAAGAGCTGCCAGGCCTTCATTTTTTCCTTTATTAGGTCGTCAATCTTTTTAGCTATCCATTCATTTGGTTCTTTACGTCTTTTATATTACTTTTTTTCTGCTGATTTTTTCATAAATCTGTTTAAATATGTCTGTAAGATGATCGTATTGTTTTTCGAGATGTTGTTCTTGTGGTAAACTCGTACTACGAAGTGACTTACAACTAGTGATGGGCCGAACTTTTGTCGAATCGAAAGGTCGGCGCCGAATCTTGCGATTTGACAAAGCCGAACTTTTGTCAAACTTTTCTAAAGATTCGACAAAGATTCGGCAAAAATACATTGTTACCAGACTTAACGTTGATATTCAGTTTTTTTCTGGCGAAAAAAGGTTTATGTCTTTTCTTAACTTAAATGCAACATGTAATGCATATTGATACAGTTATTACTAAATAAGGTGATATTCTACAATATGATTGTACCAGTGTCGTTTTTGTGTGTTTACTGGCAATTTGAGTGACTACTTGCAGAATTGGCGTGACAACGAAGTCGGGTAGTAGGTAGTAGCGAGCGTAGCGCAGTCACGAATCACGCTACGAGAGTTTCGGTTTTGAGGCATCATCAGCGCGAGCCTGCAAGTGTGTGTACGTTGTTATAATAACACTGCGTTCTTGCTTTCTCTGGGAGTCACCGTCTCGTGCGCGAAAATGAGTACAACGGTTGCTGAGCCTTCACCAGAAGAGATAACAATATTATTGTAAATATGCATGTTTTTTTTATTTGAGCCACTTGACGTCAGCTTTGCATAAAAGTGTGCGTCCCATATTCGCAACGTCTCATTTTTACCCTTTAAAATGCCGGTTTCTGGTGTTAGGACACACACGGACGTTTAGGAAGATGGGGAGAGTTAGGAATTTCGGATGTGCAACGTCGAGCATTATAGTTCCGTGTTTAGTTTTATGCAGATGCATGAAAATTGCGAAGTAACGCTAATTGTAAAAGCAATATTATTTTGTTTTGGAACACACTACTCCTGAGCCGAAAACAAAATTGATATATTCCTAGGAGTGCTTTAAAGTAATTGTCAGCCAATGTTTCCACTACGTCATTGCATCACTGGAAAGGTCAAATGAAAATCACGTTATCCAGAATGTACCACATCATTTGTCACTTGCGCAGTGGACTGCACAAATTACTGGTTGATCTTCTATTCTCGAGGCAGAAAATATTGAAGAGAACCACTCTCGCTTATAAACGCACAGTTACCGTGTTGCCTCCTCCCCACCTCGCCGTAACCGCTGGCTGTACTACACTGCACGATGGTAACCGCACGACTGTACGTCGTTCCTCGCGCGTGCGCAGACATTTGCCGAATTTTTACCGAATCTTTGCCGAACTTTCCTTCAAAAGTTCAGCATTTGCAGGACTTTGCCGAATTTGCAGTTCGGCGGATTCGGTCCATCACTACAACCAAGTGGTTTTCACAACGAAGTGACTTGTACAGCAAATTTTGTCGTCAATCTGTCAATTTTTTTAAGTGTTTTTATAACAATTAAGTAGGATACAGAAAAAAACAAATATTGACGTTTATCAAGAGTCGAGCTTGCTGTAAGGCAGCAGCGAGTCGACAAGCCTCCTTGCTTCGTTGGGGCTTGTTGGTGCCGCCGAAGCCTCGAGCGCCTTGAGTCGACTCGCTCGGCTGAGCTTGGCTAGTGTAGGGAGCCTTTATCTGTGCTGGGCTAGTGCAGCCTCCCTCTCCTGTCGCCTTGCTGAGCACTCCCACAGCAGGTGATGCAGGGGCGCTGAAGGATGGTCGTTAGAGGCTGTATCGGGGGTGAGGCTTACGGTCCGCTCGGTCTGAGGGGAAGTGGGGCTAGTACCACAACGGTCACAACCGGCATGTTCCGGGGAACAAAGTCCAAAGCGGACGAGGCGGTGCGAGGTCCGAGTGCAGCCGGTCGCGATACGACGAAGTCGGACATCGGCCGCCCATGCTTAATGAATATAAAAAAATATTTAAATATAAGCTAGCGACAATGTACGTGGCATCACTTAAACTTTCTAACCCTCCATTACTGCAAATTTCCAAATTAACTATAAAAAATATTGCATAGGGATTGCGCTGCGCCCGATCCTTTACAGTACCACGTCCACTAGCTAATTACGGGACAGATGATTCAGCACACACTTCCAACATTATTGAATAAAAAAAAGATGTCTGCATCGAAAATTAAAAAAAAGAAGGAAAAAAGTCATTGCGTGAAATATTATCCTCCTAAGAACATATTTCTCGGTGTGGCGCATAAATGTCCTTTTTCTTTTTTGAAATAATGTAATTACATCCTGGTGACCGATCTGCCTGTAGGGGGCAGCAGCTTCGTCAAGCTGCACTTCTGCAGCTTTTTCTCCTGCTTCCATCGCTCATTTCGTATTATGGGAGTAAAGAAAAACGAATTGAATTGAATGGAAGTGACTCCAGCCTTAACCGCCTCAAGCTAGCGCGCACAACAAGAGCGCCGCACCCTCATCTTGCGCCCACCTCACGGGATAGATGTGGCATGGCTCCTGCACACACCGATCCAACGACGTGTTTTCGAAGCAGCTGAGACCCTGTCACAGAAATATCGGATACGAACACATACTAAGGCCAGTCTAATTGCAGTTAACACCTGGGAACCAGTTATCGTTTCGAAGTTACTGCAAATCGCGGGTGAGGACTACGGTCCGCTCGGTCTGAAGTGTAGTGGGGCTAGTAACGCAACGGTCTCAACCGGCATGTTCCTGTGAACGTAGTCCAAAGCGGGCGAGGCTGTGTCTGCAAAAGCGCAGCCGGCGCTTGGATACGACAAAGTCGGACCTCATACCATCCGCGGGTATCCCCGTGGAATGGGGACCGTGCTCCAGGAGAAGCGCCCGGAGGTCAGCCTCAAGAGAGTCAAACCCTGGCGGGAACCGAATACTGAAGGTTTACCCTAAGGCCAGGCACCAGGTAGCGGCCGCAGTGGACCCGGCTTCTGGGTTTGTAGCCAGCTCACAGTAGTTTCGACCACAGGTATCGACGGACTTGAGGTGCTTGATGTCCGTCGGCGTTAGTAGCGCGTTCCTGTGCCGCGGCTTGGAATCTGCGGCGACCAGTCCCAAAATAGACAACTTCCGCTTGTTGTGGCGGATTCTCAAAAATTGGGGAACCATGGGCACGGCCGCGGATGGGTGGATTGACCGTACCCCCGTCTCCCAACGAAGAGGTCAACGAAGCTTTTTTCAAGAAGAACCATTGTAGCGGGAACAATCACGTTTTTTGCTGTTACTGCCCTTTAAAGACGAGCATACGGAAAATGCTGCAGAAATGTTTAGTAATTAACGCCGGAAAATACACACCCTAGTTATACTTTATAACTAGGAAGTACCAGACCTACGTATGAATGCAGTAGGTGCATAAATGTCTAAAACTACCTTAAAATAAAACTTGACAAAAAGAAATAGTAGAAAAAAGTCCGCTCAATTTCATATTTCATTTTTGGCGAGCGTATAGACAAAACATTTTCCCCTTTTTATGCCTTCTTGATGTTCTTGGTGTACGGTCTCAAACACGCGGCCCGCGGGCCGCAGACGGCCCGCAGCTCGCTGGGACGTGGCCTGCAGCCAGACTTGGAAGGAATTCCGTTACAAGTAAAGGAGTTACTTGTAATGAATTACCTTTCTTGTAATTTAGTATTTTTTCCGCTACTTTTTGGAAATGCAATTTGTAATGTAATCTCATTACTTTTTCGGTAACAAATTACTGAAATTACTGCTTACAATTCTTTTGTCCCGTCAAAGGGAAAACAGAGTGGTAGAAGGGCGACCCAACGGCCTTCGCTCTTTTAGCATGGTAACACACGACTCCGGTGAGCTGCTGGCGAGGGAAAGGAAAGTTACATAAAGCACGAGAGCCCAGCCAGAGCCCGTTTCCCGCCTCGTTCGTACGGTCAGCCAGGCTGGGAGGATTCGACTGTCTACATAATGGCAACAGGCTTCGACTTCTTGGAAAACGAACGGACTGCTTCAAGTGCACAAAGGTTGGAAAACTAATGGCCCATAAAACCATCACGTGGGGGTCGCGCCGAGTTGGGCTGTGGACACAGTGACCGTGTTGCATATGTCGGCTCCCTTCCTCCCCCCCCCCCTTTTTTTCCCTTCCAACCTTTCTGCACCTTGTACCCCCAATACAAATACTTCTCTTTTTTTTTCCACGCGAAACCGTTTTTTGCTTGTCGATGTTTCTACCTACACATGCTCACCTCGCAAACAGAGGTGAAGCGCTAATGAGACCTCGACCCTGCTCATCCTTGACAGCCTCGTGAAAGCTGAATACTGGCTGGACCAACCAGATATGGGGCTTCTGCCACTTTACTTCGCATTAGCAGATGCGTAAGGCAAAAGCATCAAATATGCGATGGCAGCAGTTCATTGGAACACAAAAGTCTAGTATCAACCCTGCTGTCAGTTAAACAGTAACTTTCGTCAGCAGGCAATACGCTGGTCGGGGAGCGCAACAAAACGGCTTGGGACATCCCATCTGTATCCGTATTCTTAAAAACAAGAATGCTAGGGTTCTCGTCAGCGGACTGCGCCTGCGGGAACTTAGACCGACATTTAAGGGGAAGAAAACAGAGCCAGAGTTTTCTGAAAATAAACAGGGACTCGCTTGGACACTGCAGTTGGGAAGCCGCCCGTAAACGCGTGCGTGAAATAGATGGAAGCGTGGTGTTCACTGAAAATTGTGCTTTTTTTTTAATAGTTTCTAAACGGCAAAATTAGTTCAGCTGAGAGATTGTGCATCAATATTTCGTGTGACGTCGTGGTTTTGATAAGTTTGTTCATCAAGAAAGAAGATCAAGTGGGTCATTCGGACGTATAACAACCTTCGTTAAGCAGGTGTCTTTGAAATGTACCCAGACGCAAGTACCGCACCTTTGTCTCACAGCCAGTCAGTTTTAGTAAGTAAACCAGCCCCTATTTAGGCAACATGTAGCAAACATAGAAAAACCATATCTTCAGGGGAATCGTGTTTTTAAGCTCGCCAAGGCCAAACTCGGATTAATTTGAATGGTCTGCGTGCCTCCACCAGACTTGTGCCTATCTCAAATACTCTAATCAAGATACTGTATTTCAAATACTTTTTGAAGTATCTTGGTATCTTGCAAATACTTTTGATCGAGAGTATTTGATACTCTATTTTAATTACATTTCTTAGTATTTTGTACTCATTATCTCAAATACATTTTCGACATTCCGCCATTTTTTGAGTTTTTCGGTATGAAGTGGTGTGGCCGTGGCACGAGCAAACGTGAACATTCTTTCGAGCAACCACATCCTGTTGCTAGCTTCGATTAGCTACAGTGACTTTCATTGAGCTCGTAAAAACCTCGCTTTTTTGCAGATTGAGACTCACATTTCAGCCCAAAGTTTGTAGAGTGAAGGTTTTCCCCTCACCTTCCCAAAAGCGCCTTTGTTTCCTAGAGTTTCCCCCAAAGAATCCTCAAACAAAAGGGGTGGTTTTACGGAAGTAAAGATTGCCACACTGAGGCGCAACGCAGACCAGGAAAGGATTTACGACAACAATGCAGACTTGAGTTTCAAGAATAACAAATAAAACAAATGAGAAGTGGACACACACAAAAAAAATACATGTTTGTTTTGCTTTTTGTATATTTGACCCCGCTATGGCAAAACGTCGAGGTTTTTTTTTTGCTTTTCTTTTTGTCGTCAGTCCTTCACTTATTGCTCTCGCGAACACTGTCTGTAAGCGAACATTGATAAGCAGAGAACAGGACAGGAAACGTACTACGCGCAGGATGACCTCTCAAAATGCCAACAAAGTGTCCCCCAACGTTGAGTGTTTTTCTGAACGCAACCTACTTGAAGAAGGTGCGACCACTGCCGTGGCTATTATGTGGGTTGTTTTTATTACTCATTCACTCAGATCCGTATGCTAAGTTCGTTTATAGTGAACTCCCCATATAGGAAATATGGATTGTAGTTAGACGATGCGTCTAAGGTGCGCCGCAGGACGTGATATTCAGCGATGTCACTATTGGCGAGGAGCCCTAACCCGTTTGTTGCCCCCCCCCCTCCACCTCGGTGTTTACCCAACACAAGGCCTGTGTACACGCCTACAGGCCTTGTGGGCATGTTTATGTCATCTTCTTTAATAAAGCGCGGGGCACAGTGTAATGTAAAAATACTAACAATTAGCGAAGTGATGTTAAGTGCCGGATATCTCCCGAAAGCAGTCGGCAGAGGATGCGAGCTTGAGCCACTTGGGCTTTTGTGCTGAGCTGGGCACCTTGCATGCTGCATTGTTCATGCACGCCGGAATGGCAACAGAACAGACCCTCCTCCCCTCACCAGAGAACAGGAACTCTAGCCGAACGCTGATGCCGCGTTCGGGTATGTCAGCCGAGCGCTGAGTCATTGTATTCGTTGTCCCTATCCGTGTAGTTCTAAAGTTAACCGCTTGGGGATCCACGGTCTGATCTTCTCCCAAATATCTCAAGCGCCCTCTTTTTTGTGGTCCCAGAAATGTTTTATAAGTTATAACACGTATCAGTTATATTGCCACGCGCGTTGCTGAGCGAGCGCGTGGCCGAATGATTACCACTCTCGCGCGGAGGCTCCGGTTTCGATTTCAGGGAGCGGACTCCTCTTTTATTCTTTCAACTTGACATTCTCGTAAGTTCGAGAACCTCGTCGTCTCATCGAGTTACGAATGTTCTACGAACCGTACATTCTACGCCGAATGTTCCAGAAACCCACGCGGGTTCAAAAGGTGCTCCGAGTGGCGGTCCGGAGTCAGTCTCGCCCCAGCGCTGGATCCTGCTGTTTCGCCAACGTCGACGCCTGCGACGCTAGCCTTTCTTTATTTTGTTTTGGACACAAGTTCGCCCCATTAAACATTTAGTTTCTTCAGTTATTCGCCGCCTCATCATTTGTCATTCGTGACAATGTTTTGTTCCTTATAGTTGGACTGTATAAAATAGCCCTACGATACTTTATTTGTTACGTTTTGTGTTGTTGCGTGCTAATAGACCATTGTGGTAAACCAGATTTGCGCAGTTGTATAACTGTCGTTGTCATTGACGTCGATACAAATTACGCAATGCGGAAGTATCTTCAAAAGTAATTGAATTACATTTCTAAGTATTTGAACTCTACTCAAGATACTTACAGTGAAAGTAACTTGAGTAGTATTTTAAATACTTTATGAAGCAGGTATTTAGTAACTTAACAGTATTTTGTCCAACACTGGCCTCCACCGCCCAAGTGCATTCGTCGCATGTTCATGGGATTTTTTTATCTTGAGCCTTGCGCCTCTAGCTTTATAGATTCGTTCTCCTAAATTTATTAACCTAAAATGATGCGTAAATATGTTACTGAATGTGTTGTAGTTTTTATTTAATTTTGATGGGGCCCTAACGTTTTCCCCTCAAACACTCAGTAAATAGTGTATTTTTCATGTTTTTTTTAGTAACGCAAAAGTAATCGAGTAAAGTAATGAAGAAATTGATCGATTACTTTCTACGAGGAGTAATTTGTAACGGAAATTCATTACTTTTTAGGCCAAGTAATAGAAACTGTAATTAATTACTTTTTGAAGTAACGGGCGCAAATCTGCTTGCAGCTAACCAACTACGAGCCCCCGTTCCCATGTCTCGAACGCGAAAAATGGCACGCGCCATGAAGATTCCATGCCAACGATTTATATCCGCTAGAAACGTGGCTCTGCTCTTATAACGTATCAACATACTTTATACTGTTCTCTCTTTATTTGCCATGTGTGTCGTTTTAGATTTTGCGTCCCAGATTTTTGTCGTGTTAATAACCTGTATGTCGATTCCGCTACTATGGACTGCAAGCCGAGCTCTTGGCTCAAGGAGCACGTCGTCTGCACGAACTCTCGCTAAGCTGGAGCAAATGGCAAAGATGAAGCTATGAGCTCAGAACTTTCGCCTTCAAAAGTTATGGCCAATAAAATACAAGTCCTTTTTTTTTCTTTTTTTTTTAGAATGTTGCTATAAAAATTGTTAGGAAAGCAAAACCAGTTGGATGAAGAGATTTTGATTTAGATATGTTCAGCTCGATTAATTGACGAGCCAATTGAGCAACAGGAAGGACAGTGTGTGTGCCCTCTTGATCTATTAAAAAATGTCAGCACGTTGGCGGGGCGGTGCAATTTCTTTCTTGGTGAAGAGGATTATAAACAAATCAAAGTTAAATATGTCATTGAGAAAACTGCAAGTTTACAAGAGGCAGAGAGCACAAGGTCCCTTCTCTATTAAATTTCATGAGCCCGCCTTGCGTTGCCCCCCCCCCCCCTTTTTTTTTTGATATATAAAAGTTTTGTACTACAGGTTCCCAAATTAAACCGCAACTTCAAGCGCTTTTTTTTTGCGTGGGCAAATTATTGAGGCGACGTGAAGGCTTACAAAGAGGTTACCATTAAAACGCGACCAAAACGTATGTCCAACTTCAGAGATACCCCTCATCACCAGGATTTACAGGTTGGTATAAAGCTTCGCTGTTTTCTCAATATCAAAACGCGAAGTAGAGTAAATCAGTTACGAAAATAAGTACAAAAATAGCTTTACCGAAGCATTTCTCAGTTTTGAGATGCCTTCTAATAAACGTCTCTGGTGAACTGCGGATGGCCTTTCGTGATGGATTCAAATCCAGAAAGCAAGAATCAGTAAAGGCGAGGAATCCCGGAGCTATCTCACCGGAAGTATCCGTTGGCTCGTGAGCTTGATTCCGTTTCAGCCTGACTTTCCGAACGACTGCAGCGTTGGAGTGAGGAAAGTGGCCTCTACGGGATGCGGTCAGGAGGTTTCTTAAGCCCTTGTGATCTCACCGTGCCCGTAGCTAGTCGTCTCCTTTCCGTCGTATTATTCTGTATCTTCAGATAAAAAGAAAAAAGAACATTTGATCTCGGTTTTTTCTCCACGATTGAGCATGGCTACACATCTATGGTCATATTCAAACATGTTTTTTTGAACAAAATGTAAGGGCGCAAACGAGCTGGTGTACATTGCACATGGTTGAAAAAAAAACGAGACTGCGGGTAAACGACACAACACTAAAAAGTCTCTAGAGACTGTTTAGTGTTGTGTCGTTTACCCGCAGTCTCAAGGTTTTTTCAACCATGTGTCTTTTTTTCTTTTCTTATTGTGATTTTTGGGCTTCTTTGCAGTTTGCGCACAAAAGCTTTTGTTCTTAGCGTTGCCCCATCTCAACCAAATTTGGCATGCATATTATTTAGGTTAAGCAGAATGCAACTCTCAATGATTAGTTACAATGTTTATTTTGATAAGTTATTATAGCTGAAAGAAACATTTGTTAGCCCTATAGAAACGACTTTTTTATGTAATTTACATTTTTTTAATAGATGTATCTTGTACAAATTATTTTTGTTGCTCATTGCACTCACGAGTATGTTTATTTTACTAGTCTCTGTTAAGGGTGTTATTGCTACATCCCATACTCGCGCAAAAACATGCTTTTTTTTTTTGCATGCGCGTTGCGCCCAGAATTTAAGAAAACGCTATATCAAAACTAGAAATATTTACAAAGGGGACATAAACCACTATAAAAAATGAAAGTTTCATTCAGTTACCTTAAATAAAATATATATATATTTTCCCCCGGCGCATGCCTTTTTTAAAACGAAGTACAAAAAAGTTCCATTTTTTTTTTTCGAGCTGCAATGGCTTTCTGCCATGTGTGTATGGCGACAAAGTCAACTTAATTGCGAAAAACAAGGGACTGCTTTGTCAGTGCATGTCAACAAAATCAACTTAAGTGCAAAGAAAAAAAAGTCTTGTTATTTCTATGCGCGATTATTGAAGAAGGGCTGTAAATGAAGGTCAAGTTAAAACACAAACAAAATGCGACACTCATCAAAGGGAATTTTATTTGGATGACTAACTAATCCCGCCGATTAAAACGGATTTGAAAAGGTCTTCGTATACTGCCGCTTGTCCATGAGGCAAGAAGACATGGCCCCTGCAGTGCCTGAAAGCGAAAACTGTGGCCCCATATCAGGAAAATATTTGCCTCCTATCAGCACTGATAAGGCAAAATCTTTTTTCGACCAACCTCACCGTCTAACCCTAACGGCCCTATCAGCTGTTTGACACTTCACCAATGCCATGCGTTGCAGCGGTCCCCTTGTGTTGTTTGAAGGCAGTAGTAGCGGGCGAATTATATCCTCAAGTAATGATTATAGACATTTAATGAAGGTACTGTACATTTCATGAACCTTTATGAGAACGATACTCTAGCGGTCTAATAGGAACGGGTATTTGACGTGTGTTGGTTGCGACTCACAGCACGCCCCGAAATAGGCCGCTTCTGAGTGAAGAAAGCGCCTTCTTACCAGGAAAATCTTTGCCTCCTATCAGCGCTTATAAGGCCATACTTTGTTCGACTCACTTCACTGCTTAAGCCTAATGTCCTTTCTGGCGTCTAACACTTCACTAACGTCGTGCGTTGCAGTGGTCCCCTGGACTTCTCGGCTTAAGCTGAAACGAAGTAAAACGAATCATGAAAAAAAAACGTATGTTAGCAGGAATGACCTTTTTTAATGACTAAAGCAAGCTTGTTTTGTTTGTTTTTGTTCTGTTATAGACGATGATTGAGTTTGAACGACGCAACTCTCAGTACCCGCTTTCGTGGACACACGTTTCATCGACATTGCGTTTCCTGGACACGTGGTCATGCCACGTTTCGTCGACAACTTTTCTTCTACTAAAATTATTCTTGGAAGTTGCTAAAGGCTGCACGCGAGTAACTCAGGCGTGTTTACCTATGTCTCGGCTTCCCTTTCTTTCTCCCCTCGTAAAATAGGCGAGACGAAAAAAGCTTTTTTCGAAACCAACAAGGGTTTGTCCGACAAAAAGTCGCAAGCTCCGTTAATGAAACGAACGTGACACTCAGTTCGTCGTTCGACGAACTGATTGTCACCAACAGATCAACGCTCCTAAAAGCCGGGTAAAAAGAGTACCGGACGCTGGAAAGACGGGCTTCCGTTTCATCAACCTTCCTTTTTCTTTTGGTCTCAACGATGATACCACGCGAGCCGCTATTCAGTATTAAATAATTCAACAGAGTAAGTTGGGTGTGCGACTCGAGTGCGAACAGGCTCTAAAAATACGATCCTCAGTTCTCATCGTGGGGCGACTACGATCGAGGGTTTAATGGGGCGGTAGCAACAAAACCGTACTTCGCCAAGCTGGATTTGCCTAGAGTGAAATGAAGACTGAAAACGAAATGGAGATGTTACAGGTAAAGGTTCATCGTGTGTTTCTTGTGCCACCCGATTGAACACACTCCTATTTACTAAAGTATAATGAAGCCGTGTACGCAGTAACCACAAGAAAGTGTTCCCAGAGATGCTCTAAAGTATCGGCTAACATCGCTGTTAATGGCTCTCAACGCATCCTCAGGGGACGTTCACTGCGCGACACTGCTAGCACGACGGAAGTTCTGAGGAAACGCCCCCGGAAAGATGCTTTGCCGCAATCAGAGACCTGCTGCGGGGAAGCGCCCCTTTAGGAGCAACAGTGATGCATATAAAGAACGGAACGGAAAGTAAATGTCCTACGCATACAGAAAAAAAAAACTGCTTTTCAACGGATATCCCCAGAGTTACCCCTGAAATCCCTAATTAGGGCTTGATTAAAAGCACCCCTCCCCTTTCATTTTTTTATTAACCTGGCAATGAAACACATCTCAAGAGGTCTGCAAGTAGTTACATTTCAACTTGAATCGAGTAGGGCTGAACTCAAAAGTCGAATGTCGAATCAAAGATAAAACACAACAAAAAACTTTAATTTGTTATGCACATAGACTAATATGACCAAGCGTTCGGCGCATGCGAGACGCCGCCGCAACTTTAGTTCACATGAGCTAGGCTGCAGTGCACGAGACGATAGTTTATACTCGGCGTCAACTGTTTTGTGCCACGTTGTCAAGGCTAGCATAGCTTTCACGGCGCAGCAGTCCCTCCCTGCTCCGAAAGTACCTGTCTTCGTCTTGCACATCATTCACACGTGGTCGGGAAAGTAGCTCTGTCAGTGTTGGAGCACTGCGTAGGATGAGATAGCCTTGAGAAAAGTAGCACAAAATAGTGGACGCCGAGTACAGATCATTACAGAAAAAACGGGCTTCTGGTCGGTGTCATTTTCAGAGCTTGTGCGTATGGCGCGCGTTTCGCACACTTTCCAAAGCTATAACCATGCCCGTGCTGGGTTCTGATGTTCCTACGCTGGACTATGATTTCGTAAACGTTAGAGGGGTGTATAGTTCTCTCGGTGCATTGCGACAGCGGTTGGCGTAGCCAAACTGGTTGTTAAGATTGATCTATTGGGTAGTTACAGATTTGGGTAGGGCATAAAAATATAAATGAAAGCAAAATGTTGGCCGGACCAGCTGGCATGATACATGGTTAAAGTCAGCGAACAACGTGAGGAAACTGTAGAAGAATACAAGAGACAGGATACAGGACAGGATATAGGACAGAATACGGGATGCGTGAGCCATCCTCCTGTCACTTTATCTGAAAAGGAAGTTTTGTTTTTAAACACTTCGATGTGCTTAAACCATTGCCACGCGCCCTAAAGTTCTCGCGCCATAAGCACGTGCCTGTTGGTTTTGTGTCATCATCTTTCTTCTTCTTTTCCGAATGAAATATTGAGTTGTGATCAGAGTCAATCCTGTCTCCTGTATTTTTCTGTAGTTTCCCACGTTGTTCGCTGAATTTATCCATGTATAATGCTTACCAAGTAGTCCCGCTTCCCACCCTTCTACAGCTATAGGATCTTACGGAAACAAATCTTGTGATGATTTTTAATAAATTTACCCAAGTAGGCAGTAGTCACACTATTGTGTTTTAATTGCGACGAGACAACGCTGCGTTAATTTTTAATCACATGAATTACAAACGTATCGACATGATATTGCGGGTCCTGCGGGTCTTTCTTGGTCCAAAACTTTCGAACGACTTCTTCTAGATCGGCCTTGAATTCCGATCTTGACTCCTCCGGTACCAGTGGAAGAATTGTATTCTGTATTCATAGCAATGTTGAATACTGAAAAATACAAAACACTGACGCAAACACTTTTTCCTGCTAAATTTTGTGGACAAATTGAAATACTGTCAAGACCAGTTATAACGAAGTCAACGGGAATCGGAAATCACTTCGCTGTATCCGCTTCTTCGTTATATATAAACTCATACAAAAATAACATGAAAAAAAATAACACAGGTTGTCACGAGTTCATGATAATCGAGCCTACAGAAAGCGATCGAGGCTTCCCTGCACGCATTTTCTGGTAGATCTGAGACGCTTCTCGCCGATTGCGAGAAGCTCCGATCGAAAAAAGGAGGAGGGCGCCGGCAGTGGACGGCATTCTTTACGTTTAGGCGCACTCCGTCGAGGATGGCACGCTTTTGATTCAAGGAGATTTCCTTCGTCTTCCCTGTCGAGGTGCCGGCGGTGCAGGGACTCTCCATGGTTGAGTGGCGATGATTCGCTGAATCGATGCTTGAGCGAAGTAGACTTTCGGGCAAGAGCGTTTGCAAAACGAGCTGCAGCATGCAAGGAGGCTAAACTCAAAAGCGTTCACCTTCTGGAATCGTGAGCGCCTCTCCACCCAGTTTCCTCGCCACACTGGCCACGCGGCAATCAAATGCAGGCGTACTTACTGCTCCCACTCTTAAATCTAGGCCCTCTCAGTGATCTCCACCGGTACGTTGTAGCTAGCGCTCCGAATATCGTCATGCCACGACGGCTTGTCCGCGTGCGATGCGGTAAAGCCGCTTCCCAGAGAAGGACCGGGAGCAGACGACGTTGCAGAGACTGCTGCCAGCGGCTTTTCCAGCATCTACTGCAGCCTGTTCTGGGTGGCTTCAAGGCCGCGGCAGCAAAGTGTGGCGGTCTGAGACTTAATTACCTTTCCAATTTTTTTTCAATTATCATAAAATTTTTCTTCGTTATATCCGCGGGAGCCGCTTAATTTCCTTCGCTAAAAACAGGCACAAATGCACTGAAAAAGTTAAACGGAAATGGGAAATCGTAATCGCTTCGCTGTAGCCGCTATTTCGTTATAACCGACTTCGTTATACCCGATCTCTACAGTATATCCTAGGTGTGTGACACCAGGTCACGTGACGTCGATTCCTCTCCCCCCCCTAAATATAGCGGAAAAACTGGATTGGTGTTTAGGTCACGTAACGCCAACTTCCCTTTAAATTTAGCGGGGGAAACTGGATTATTTTATTGGTCACGCGACATCATGTCACCAGGACATCGATTTCCTCCTCTAAATTTAGCGGGGAAGTATGATTCGCGTAGAGGTCACGTAATGTTGAGTGACGACGTCAATTTCCTCTCTAAATTTAGCGGGAAAACTGGATCGTGTGGCTCTCCCAGCGTGTCGCTCGCTCGTGACGCTGGTGCATTACGCTCGTTCATGACGCTCGCTCATGACGGTTTCCCATAGAAACCAACGACTCATGAAACGCGTTCTTCGTTAAAACGGCAAGGAATTAGTTTTTATTTTCAACTCTAGAGAGCGTAGATCTAAGAGAGGAAGCAACTCAAACCGTGGAGAGCGCTTGCAATTTAATGGCGGACGCCTTCTAGGCAGGTGGGTCGGTAGTGCTCATGCGCGAATCGGCGTATGGAGAGGAGGATGACGGGCGGAGAGGCTTAGCAAAAGGCTGGAGTCAACTGCAGACGACCGACGCGTTCGCGTCCTCCTCGCGGCTTGCATCGCAAACACGTCACCCCGATTGAGCAGTTGGAAAGCATTCTGAATTCCAGGCACAAGTGCATACAGGTGCATACAGGCACAAGTCCACCACAAGTTCCGTACACACTACATTCTAGTGTTAAACAAAATAACAAACCTGCAATAGGCGCTGGTGTACCTAATCGTTTAATAAATTCGCCAATCTTTTCTAGCGTTCACTACTCCTTAACTTTAGTTCTAAGTTTGTGAGAGAAAAAAAAGTGTCGACAACAATGTTACGAGTTACTGGCCGGTAAGTATCAAATTAATCAGAAAAATGCACTACGGTGGGTGCAACTCGTTTTGCAATGACTGCTCATTCGGAAACCACTCTAGCACGAGGAAAGCCGCCACCGTCGACACGTGACATCGCTCCAACTTCTAGCACACTGCTTCCGTCCGAGGGACCCCGAGCTTCCGCTACTGCACCATCTTCGCCATACGAGGTCCGACTGGTGGTCTACGGCCACCTAGTCGTGGCGTACCGAGAGGCATAGAGACAATTTCCTAAGGAGAACTGTGGCGTCCACTACCCGAGGACATGACGGAGTGCCACCCCTAGAGCAGGAAGACCCGAGACTTCGGTGCAAGCGCTTCCTACAGGAACAATAAACACCACCGTCTACTTTCAACCCCCCCCTTCTTTTTTTCTTGTATATATTATTTTTCTGATGTTGTGTTTTAAAGTTTAGAAGAGCTTCTTAACTTTAAAACACAACATGAGGAAAACAATATATACAAGAGAAAGGGGGAAACAGGGTGTGGTGTTTATTGTCCCTGAAGGAAGCGTTGCACCAAACTCCCGGGTCTTCCTGCTCTAGGGGCGGGCACTCCGTCATGTCCTCGGGTAGTGGGCGCCACAGTTCTCCTTAGGAAATTGTCTCTATGCCTCTCGGTACGCCACACTAGTGGCCGTAGACCACCAGCCGGACCTTGTATGGCGAAGATGGTGCAGTAGCGGAAGCTCGGGGTCCCTCGGACGGAAGCAGTGTGCTAGAAGTTGGAGCGATGTCACGTGTCGACGGTGGCGGCTTTCCTCGTGCTAGAGTGGTTTCCGAATGAGCAGTCATGCAAAACGTGTTGCACCCGCTGTAGTGGAAATTTTTCTGATAAATTTGATACTTACCGGCCAGTAGTTGTATACATTGTTTGGACGATTTTTTTTCTCTCAGAAACTTAGAAGTGAAGTTAAGGAGTAGTGATCGCTAGAAAAACAACATGGCGAATTTATTAAACGATTAGGTACACCAGCGCCTATTGCAGGTTTGTTAATCTGTTAAACACTAGAACGTAGTGTGTACGCAACCTGTGCCGGACTTTTGTGTGCCTGGAATTCAGAATGCTTTTCAACTGGTCAATCGGGGTCACGTGGTTTACGAGCCGCGTTTGCAATTCAAGCTGCAATGAGGACGCGAACGCGTCTATCGTCTGCAAGTGACTCCGGCCTTCTGCTAAGCCTCTCCGCCTGTCATCCTCCTCTCCACATGCCGACTCGCGCATGATCACGATACTCATTTCAGGTTAAGTCCAGACGCAGCCGACGATACGAAACAATGGGATAAACCAAGGAGTATCCAAAACGCAGGTCCTCTCTTGTTCATGACTAGTTCAGCGATGATAGGACACGTACAGAAACATGACGGACACCATGATGGTGGCCTTTTGACGCTGTCTGATTGGTCCCATTAGCTCGTAGCGTCGGCTGCGTCTGGACTCAGGGTGAAACGAAGTATTAGCCCCGAGAGCGAACACAAGCGTCGCTGCGGTCGCCGCGCCCTGATTGGGTGAGGTGTACCGTGACGTCAGGCGGAGGACTCCGCTCCGCGATCTCGCATCGGCTCGCTTCCCAGCACCGGTTTCCTGGTTTGGCGTTGTGTGCCGCAAGCTCTTCGAGGAGCTCGACCTCGTTTACCCATGTGTACAAGACCTTGAGTTAGGCCGATATTGACGTGCTTCCGTACATTTTATAAGCCTGCTTGTCCCTTTTACCTTTAAAATGGGGTTACAAATCCCGAAAGCTATCGGCGGAGGCGATTCCGCCGATGAACCTCCCCGTCCGTCCACACGACACAAGGCAATCTTGCGACGTGTCGGTGAAGTGTTTCAGACGCTGGAATTCTGTTCCTTGCATGTTCACGATTTAGGACGATATTACATCCCGCTTTCAAGGCATTTGAAGTGGCATTTATATCATGGGCCTTTGGGTGGTCGGCAAATTAGCTCGCGACCCCGACTCTGCGCTGCCACACTGCATGCGCAGGTTCGCAGATGTTTTAAAGGCCCTGCGTTGGATGATCTTTGAAGTGCTCGTGAACATTGTTGTTTTACATAAAGGTACCTTCTTCGTGAATTAATTATGTAGTTTATACACCTATGCAAGCATATTTCTTAGAAGATGCACATTTACTGGAAATTAGTTTAAATGTTAGCAGCAAAAATGGCCGAATCGCCCCCAGTTGCCTGTATGATATGAATTGAACTGCCCAAAATATGCACAGCAATAGTACCGTAATTTGGAATGTTAATACTTTTTCCTGACATTCTTTATTCCAGCCTTGGGTATTCGGAAAATGCACCGTTTAGTTTGAATTGTCATTTATTTCCAATTAAAAGAGACACTGCTGCAGGTCCCCAAAAGCTTCCTCAGCCTCCAAACTCCATACAGCTGGGCTCTTTGACAACAGAAGAAAACAGGCGTAAAAGCAAGCATTCGAACGTCTGTCCAGTGGTAGATGCAGCACTAGTAGCAGAAAATGTGGAACCTGTGAAGAGTGACAGTCTGCGTGAGAAAAACTTCTGGTATTTTAGCTTCAGGACAATTCGATTTAAGTAAAACCTCAACTCAATTTTAGGGCTTAAGGGACTAATAACGAGCTAGGCACCTTCGCTTACGTTTGTTATACATTACTTGAGGGTTGACATAAAAAAGTCCACAAATACCACCCGTGTAGTTCATTGAAATACTATCTGAATATAGCAAAGGTCAAATGCGAGCAATGTATATAATAAATGTTCCTTGTTTTCTTTACTTCGCCCCTGCACTTGGGCTGTCTTACTTGTGATTCTCTCCCCATGGCCCAGACTCTATTTAGCATGTTGCTCGAGCAGCATGCAGCTTTTCTGCCTCGGCGATCTTGTTTAAAAACAAAGATACAAAAAAAAACACCATCTTCCCGAGGCGAACCATGGGGTGATGCGGAGCATCGTGTTGTTTCCGAGGAAAGAGTCAGTTGCGTGCTGACGTCGAGAGATGGCGCCACCGACTGCCCTAGCGTAACCCCCTACGCTAGCCTTCGTCGCGGCTCGCGGCAAAGAAACTTGGAACGCTCGCCGTTTATTTTTTTTTCACACTTGAAGGAGAGGAGACTAGAGGAGGAGAGTTGCGCGTGCGCGCGCGGTGTGAGGAGAAGCGAACGCACGCGCAGTGCACGCAGCTGGTAGAGAGAGCGAGCGGAGAGAGTAACGCGCAGCTGTTGGAGAGAGGGAAGGAGGAGAGCTGCGCGTGCGTAGTGCGAGTGCGGACTACGACGCCAAGGCCGCGGGACATAGGCCTGAGCAAGAGATGCTCCGCATCTAAAAAAATAGTATTCATAACCTGCCAATTCATTCAGACCATCAGCAGCATTTATTCTGTGAGATGTAAATCTATAGTGATGCTCCTGCAATCGTGGCCATATTTCTTTATTTTTATATACCCGCTGTGATTCATGCGTTGCCTGCCCAGTCAACCAAGCTTAAAATGTTGGTTGAAGTGTCGCCTGCAGCTACAGGCCATACTTCAATAAAGCCACATATAAAAATTTACACTTCCTACAAAAAACACGCCCAAAAAAATTAAATAGAAACGAGCGCGCCGACAGCTAGCGTCGTCACAGCCTCCACAGGGCGAGCGGGGCGAGTCGGGGGAAAATTCTCTCCTCGCCGTGACGTCACCCCGGTTCGCCATGAGGGGGCGCCACGCGAACTTCTCGGGGCTAATAGCGACTTACCTGCCTAGAAGGCGTCAGCCATTAAATTGCAAGCGCTCTCCACGGTTTGTGTCGCTTCCTCTCCTAGATCCAGGCCCTCTAGAGTTGAAAATACAAACCAATTCCTTGCCGTTTTTAACCGTCCGTTTCATGGGTCGTTGGTTTCTATGAAAAACACCGTCATGAGCGAGCGTCATGAACGAGCGTAATGCACCAGCGTCACGAGCGAGCGACACGCTGAGAGAGTCACACGATGCAGTTTCCCCCGCTAAATTTAGCGGGTAAATTGACGCCGTGACCTCTACGCCAATCATGCTTCCCCTCTAAATTTAAAGGGAGAAATGGACGTCATGTGACATGTCGCGTGACCAATAAAATAATCCAGTTTCCCCCACAAAATTTAAAGGGGAAGTTGGCGACACGCGACTTAAACACCAATCCAGTTTTTCCGCTAAAGAAGGGGGGAAATCGACGTCACGTGACCTGGTGTCACATGACCTATGATATACTGTCGAGACAGGTTATAACGAAATAGCGGCTACAGCGAAGCGATCACGATTTCCCATTCCCTTTGCAGATTTTCAGCGCATTTCTGTCTGTTTTTCATGAAGGAAATGGAACGGCTTCAGCGGATATAGCAAAAAAAATTTTGTGATAAATAAAAAAAAAGAATAAAATTTGGAAATTTTATTAAGTCTCGGACCGCCGCACTTTGCTGCCGCGACCAAGAAGCCACCCCGAACAGGCTGCAGTACATGCTGAAAAGGCCGCCGGCGGCAGTCTCTGCAACGTCGTTTGCTCCCCGCTCCTTATGGGGTATCCACACGAAGGAGAAATCCGCCACTTTGCTCCGCGGAGCGCGCATCACGTGAGACATACGTCATCCCTTTTTGACGCCTCGCGGCGCGTTCTCCTCCGTGGCGGAGGCGCGGAGGCTTCGTTCTGACAGCACGAAAGCTCCGCAAGTGCACGCGGCGGAGCCGGGGACGGAGTTTCCCGGGATGTTGACGTCACGACATCCGTCCGCGGAGTTCTCCTTCGTGTGGATACCCCTTTATCTGGGAAGCGGCTTTACCGCATTGCACGAGGAGAAGTCGCCGTGGCATGTCGGTAGGGCCGTCCGGAGCGTTATGGGGTATCCACACGAAGGAGAAATCTGCCCTCTTCCTCCGCAGAGCGCGCATCACGTGAGACATACGTCATCCCTTTTTGCGCCTCGCGGCGCCCTTTTCCTCCGTGGCGGAGGCGCGGAGGCTTCATTCCATCAGCACGAAAGCTCTGCAGGTGCACGCGGCGGAGCCGGGGACGGAGTTTTCCGGGTTGCTGACGTCACGACATCCGTCCGCGGAGTTCTCCTTCGTGTGGATACCCCTGCGACAACGTTCCGGCGGAGATGACAAAGAGAGCCTAGATTTAAAGGGTAACTGCAAAGAAAAAAGCAGGGTGTCGAACCGGTCATTATTTCGGTTCGGTTCGGGTTCGGGTTGAGTAGCATTGTATTTTGTTCCGGTTCGGTTCCGGTTTAGGGTAGTGCACATAATATCACTCCGGTTACCGGTTTTCGTAAGCGCGAACCGGTTCGAACCGGTTCCTAACTCGACCTTTCAATATTGACCGAGCACTTCCTGCTGCCTTTTCTGAGCCCGAGATACTTGCAATACACCCATCCCAATACTACTCCCTCTTCCGGCAGATATGAAAACTCTGCACAGTGACGTGCGCAAAAGACACCATTAATGTGGCAAGGCTATTACTTGTATATTACTGTTTTTAAGTGAACTATATACAAGCGATCGGCTTTCCATTTTTATGGTGTTTTTTGCACAGCTATTTCAACTCTGCCAGAAGAGGCTATTTCAGATGGATCTCTAGACCAGTCAAAAAAGAACTTGTGCCCGGTGCCATTTTTAGTGTTCAGGCGTATAGCGCGTGCTTTGCTCGCTTTCCGAAGCGACAAACACGCGCGTGCTGGGCTGTGAAGATCACACGCTGGGCTGTGATTTTGGAAACAGTAAAAAGGTCTCTAGCTAGATTGCTTGCCTTCATATGTTTTGGTTTGTTTTGCTCTGCATACACGTGTTTTTTTGTTTTTTTTTATACATGCTACCTGTTTTTTGGATTCAGACCCAGTAAGATGTCACAGCTATGCCCCAGAGCAGGCACGTAGCCAGGATTTTGTTTTGGAGGGGGAGGGGGGGGGGCGCCCATTACAAGATGCTGTATGAGGGGGAGGGGGAGAGGAGGTCCCAGCGAAATGGAAGATTTCCGGGAAAACCCGAGCCCCATGCCCCCCCCCCCCCCTGGATACGTGCCTGCCCCAGAGTGGCTGACAGGGAAACGAGAGGAAACAAATGTGCCGTAAAACACAGAAACAGGGACGTCGAGTGCGCAGTTGGGATAGTTTGTCGGATCCCGTTAAGCTGTGGCCGTGTATATATCGGCCTGACTGGCCAATGTGTCAATGACCGGGCACGTGAGCACGTACGTAGAATGAAATGTGACTACATCTTGACAGCGCTTCGGGTTCCGGCGGAGAAACGCTGTTCTAAAAGATCTCGTGGCGATGCTTTGTCTTGTCACTTTGACTTTTTATCGCAAACAATGCTCTATGCAAATGTCCCGGTCTGAGGGATTCATATTGGGCCATTTGTACCTGTCCGCCACCGAACAAAGTTCCGGTAATACCCCCCCAGCGAACAACGTTTCTCCAATGCTCAGTTGAAGACGATGAGAGAGGTCTTGAAACAAAAGTGAGAAAATGGTTGAACACGCGACATGCTGGCCTTGCTAGTCTGACAAACCTACACAGAAAAAATAAACAGACACATTTTCTTCTCTCGTTAGTCAGCGAATCATCGCCGACTAACGTTGCCTCCAACAATTTTTCTTGTAAGTTAACATTTTGAGCACGTTGAAGAAAAAATGGTTTTTCATTGAAATGCATTACAGGCGACCCTAAAAACTATACTGCCGATGCAGCGAGGTACTTGTCCCCCCTTCGTTCAGGGTGTCGCTGCACTGAAACGGAAGGTTACGTGGTGCGCTCTCGGTGCTCGGTTGGCTAAATGGCTCATTGACTGCAACTGCGGTCCATCTGGAGGTCAAACATTCGCTGACGCGTAGGCCTCCGTGCCTACAGTGGCGCAATCCGCTCCGACTCTTGGACATATCGAGCGGTGCTTTGAAATCGCCGCCGCCGCAACCGCGCCGCCAGGGTCAATCCAAGAAACAAAGGAAAGTTGAAGCTCTCCAGACGATGACGTATTTGTTATTACGTATGCAATGTAAAACGAAATGTAAAGATATCTCACAGTATGTAGGATTAGTCTTGGCAACATAAGAAAAATATACGCCAGCAACTTTTCTCATTTAGACCAATTATTGACACAATTGGGCCTGAACCGTTTTCGTTGAACCGGTAACCGCCACATCAAATTATGGTTTCGTTCCGGTTCGGGTTCAATATGAAGCGTTCGATTTCGGTTTCGGTTTTGTTCCGGTTCGGTCAAAAATAACGGTTTTGATCCGGTTTTCGGTTCGGGTTCGGGTTCGGTTCGACACCCTGAAAAAAAGTGTTTTTTTAAACAGCCTAATTGGGGCAAGCATGTCACGAAACAAATCTTCCGCGAAAAAACAAAATTTTTTTAGCAATATTTACGCCACAGGACGTAATTTAGTCGGAATCCCAACCTCTCCGCATTTGAAACTCCCGCTCTTTCGACGCCCGCGGAGTGGTTGGTATACGTCACTCCGTGACGTATAGCAGCTACTCCGTGACGTTTCACAGCAACTTTGTGGCGCGCGATTCAAAACGGGTGAAATAGCTGCAAACTAAAATGAGTCTTGCGCAATAAATATTGCTGTAAAAAATTTTGTTTTTGCCGGAAAAATTGTTTTGTGACATGCTTGTCCTAATTAGGCTGTTTAAAAATACACTTTTTTTCTTTGCAGTTACCCTTTAAGAGAGGGAGCAATAAGTACGCCTGCATTTGATTGTCGCGTGGCCAGTGCGGCGAGGAAATTGGGCGGAGAGGCAGACATGTTTGCAAAAGGTGAACGCTTTTCAGTTGTGGCTCCTTGGACGCTGCAGCTCGTTTTGCAAACGCTCTTGCGCGAAAGTCTACTTCGCTCAAGCACCGATTCGGTGAGTCATCGTCACTCAACGATGGAGAGTCCCGGCACCGCAGGCACCTCGACGGGGAAGACGAAGGCAATCTCCTTGAATCAAAAGCGTGCCATCCTCGACGGAGTGCGCATAAACGTAAAGAATGCCGTCCACCGCCGGCGTCCTCCGCGGGGCCGTCGTAGCTGTCAACACGGTTCGTACGTAGCAGGATCTTGTTTTCAATCGGAGCTTCTTGCTGTTGGCCAGAAGCTGCTCAGATCTAGCAGAGGACACGTGCAGGGAAGCCTCGACCGCTTTCTGCAGGCTCGATAAACATGTGCCCGTGACAACCTGTGTTATCTTTTTTTTAGATGCGGAGCATCTCTTGCTCGGGTCTATGTCCCGCGGCCTTGTAGTCCGCACTCACACTACGCACGCGCAACTCTCCTCCTTCCCTCTCTCCAACAGCTGCGCGTTACTCTCTCCGCTCTTCTCTCTACCAGCTGCGTGCACTGCGCGTGCGTTTTCTTCTACTCACACCGCGCGCGCACGCGCAACTCTCCTCCTCTAGTCTCCTCTCCTTCAAGTGTGAAAAAAATAAACGGCGAGCGGCGAGCGTTCCAAGTTTCTCTGCCGCGAGCCGCGACGAAGGCTCGCGTAGGGGGTAACGCTAGGGCAGTCAGTGGCGCCATCTCTAGACGTCAGCACGCAACTGACTCTTTCCTCGGAACCAACACAATGCTCCCTCATCACCCCATGGTTCCCCCCGGGAAGATGTTTAAGTGGGCACCGTACTGAAAGTTTGAGCCACAAATGCAAAAATGTGCTACAGAAAACTTCCAAGTTCTCAGAGGATTAGCTCAGTTCTTACCTGCAATCCCCGGTGCCACGCTTTGATGCTGTTGTTTCATTCATGTTATTTGTATGAGTTCATATATAACGAAGCGGATACAGCGAAGCGATTTCCATTTCCCGTTTACTTCGTTATAACTGGTCTCGACAGTAATTTTTTTTTTTTTGAGAAGTGAACATTGTTTTGAATTTAATTCTTCCACTGGTACCGGAGGACTCAAGATCGGAATTGAAGGCCGATCTAGAAGTAGTCGTTCGAAAGTATTGGACTGAGAAAAACCCGCAGGACCCGCAATATCACGCTGACACGATTGTAATTTATTCGAATAAAAATTAACGCAGCGTTGTCTCGTCGCAATTAAAATACAGTAGTGTGACTACTGCACACTTGGGTAAATTTATTAAAAAATAATTACAGGATTTGTTTTCATAAGATCTTACCAGCTGTAGAAGTGTGGGAAGCGGGACTACTTGGTAAGCATTATACATGGATAAAGTCAGCGAACAACGTGGAAAAACTATCGAAAAATACAGGAGACTGGATAGACGCTGATCACAACTCAATATTTTATTCGGAGGAGAAGAAGAAAAAAGTGAAAAAAGGCACGTGCTCACGGCACGAGAACTCTAGGGCGCGGGGCAATGGTTTTAGCGCATCGAAGCGTTTAAAAACAAAACTGCCTTTTCAGATAAAGTAACAGAAGGATGGCTCACGCATCCTGTCTTTTGTATTCTTCTACAGTTTCCTCACGTTGTTCGCCGACTTTAACCAGGTATCATGCCAGCTGGCCCGGTCGACATTTTGCTTTCGCTTATATTTCCCAATCCGTCACTACCCAATAGATCAATCTCATCAACCAGTTTGGCTACGCCAACCGCTGTCGCAATGAACCGAGAAAACTATACACCGTTCTAACGTTTACAAAATCATAGTCCAGCGTGGGAACATCACAGCCCAGCACGGGCAAGGTCATAGCTTCGGAAAGTGAGCGAAACGTGCGACATATGCACGAGCTCTGAAATTGACACCGACCAGAAGCCCGTATTTTTTTTTTTTGTTTTTTGTTTTCAATGGTCTGTACTCGGCGTCAACTATTTTGTGCTACTTTTTTCAAGGCTAGCTCAGCCTCCACAGTGCTCCAACGCTGTCAGAGCTACTTTCCCGAGCACGTGTAAATGATGTGCAAGACGAAGACAGGTGCTTTCTGAGCGGAGCGGGACTGCCGCACCGTGAAAGCTATGCTGGCCTTGACAACGTCGCACAAAACAGTTGACGCCGAGTATATCCTATCGTCTCGTGCACTGCTGCCTAGCTCATGTGAACTAAAGTTGCGGCGGCGTCTCGCATGCGTCGAACGCTCGGTGATATTGGTCTCCGTGCATAACAAATGAAAGTTTGTTTTTATTTTGTCTTTGATTGGACATTCGACTTTTCGGTCAGTATTCAGCCCTACTCGATTCAAGTTGAAATGTAACTACTTGCAGACCTCTTGAAATGTGTGTTTCATTGCCAGGTTAATAAAAAAAATGAAAGGGGGGGGGGGTGCGTTCAACCAAGCCCGAATTAGGGATTTCAGGAGTAACTCGGGATAGCCGTTAAAAAGCAGTATTATTTTTTTATATATGCGTAGCACATTGTCGTCTGTTCCGTTGTATTCATCACTGCTGCTTCTAAAGCGGCGCTTCTCCGCAGCAGGTCTCTTATTGCGGAAAAGCATCTCTCCGGGGGTGTTTCCTTAGAACTTCTGTCGTGCTAGCAGTGTCCCGCAGTGAACGTCCCCAGAGGATGCGTTGTGAGCCATTAAGAGCGATGTTAGCCGATACTTTAGAGCATCTCTGGTAACACAATTTCCTGTGGTTACTGCGTACAGGGCTTCATTACACTTTAGTAAATAGTAGTGTGCTGAATGGGGTAACACAAGAAACACGCGATGAACCTTTACCTGTAACATGTCCATTTCGTTTTCAGTCTTCATTTCACTCTAGGAAAATCCAGCTTGGCGAAGTACGGTTTTGTTGCTACCGCCCCATTAAACCCTCGATCGGAGTCGCCACACGATGGAACTGACGATCGTATTTTAGAGCCTTTTCGCACTCGAGTCGCAAACCCAACTCACTCTGTTGAATTGTTTAATAGCTGAATAGCGGCTCGGCGTGGTATCGTCGTCGGGACCAAAAGAGAAAGGAAGGTTGATGAAACGGAAGCTCGTCTTTCCAGCTTCCGGTACTCTTTTTACCCCGCTTTTAGGAGTGTTGATCTCTTGGTGACAATCAGTTCGTCGAACGACGTTTTGTCGAGAGTTCGTTTCATCGAAAGTCTCCGCTCCGCATCAACGCACCTTGCGACTTTTCAAACAAACTTTTTTTCGTCTCGCCTGATTTACGAGGGGAGAAAGGAAGGGAAGCCAAAACATATGTAAACACGCCTCAGTTACTCACGCGGAGCCTTCAGCAACATCCAAGTGTAATTTTAGTAAGAAAAAGCTGTCGACGAAACGTTGCATGACCATGTGTTTAGGAAACGCAGTGTCGATGAAACGTGTGTCCACGAAAGCGGGGTGTTTAGGAAACGCAGTGTCGATGAAACGTGTGTCCACGAAAGCGGGTACTGAGAGTTGCGTTGTTCAAACTCAATCATCGTCTAAAACAGAAAAAAACAAACAAAACAAGCTTGATTTAGTCATTAGCAACGGTCATCCCTACTAACATGCGTTTTTTCCATAATTTATTTTACTTCGTTTCAGCTTAAGTCTAGAAGTCCAGGGGACCATTGCAACGCACGACGTTAGTGAAGTGTTAGATGCCGGGGGGGGGGGGGGGGCGGAGGGTCTGGTTTGCCCCCCACTCAGAAAGAAGTTGGTACGCCACTGTTACCATGACAAAAAGCTGGGACGCAAAAACTAAAACGACACACCTGGCAAATAAAGAGAGAACAGTATAAAGTATGTGAATACGTTATGAGAGCAGAGTCACGTTTCGAGTGGATATAAATCGGTAACATGAAATCTTTATGGCGCAAGACATTTTTCGTGCTCGAGACATGGGACCGGGGGCTCGTAGTCGGTGGCCTGCAGGCCACTTCCCAGCGAGTTGCAGGCTGTATGTGGCCCGGGGGCCACGTGTTTGAGACCCTACACCAAGAACATCAAAAAGGCATAAAAAGAAAAAAAGTTTGTCTATACGCTCGCTAAAAGTCAAACTGAGCGGACTTTTTATTTTCGTCACGTTGCATTTTGAGGTAGTTTTCCAGATTTACCCGCTTACTGCATTCATACGTAGATCAGGTACTTCCTAGTTATAATGCACAACTAGGATGTGGATCTTCCGGTGTTAATAAAAATTTGGAAAAACATTTCTGTATGATCGTCGTTGAAAGGCAGTAACAGCGAAAGAAACGCGCGTCTTCCCGTCCTTCTTGAAAAGAGCTTCGTTGACTTCGGCGTTGGGAGACGGGGGTACGGTCAATCCACCCATCCGCGGGCGTGCCTATGGTTCCCCAATTTTTGAGAATCCGCCAGATCAAGCGGAAGTTGTCTATTTTGGCCGCCTTTAGATTCCAAGCTGCGGCACACGAACGCGCTGCTAACGCCGACGGACCTCAAGTCCGTCGATACTACTGTGATGCGGCTACGGACCCAGAATCCGGCTCCACTGCGGCCGCTGCCTGGCCCTAGAGTCAACATCCAGTATTCGGCTCCAGCCAGGGCCCGGTTCTCTTGAGGCTGAGCTTCGGGCGCTTCTCCTGGGTGTGGAAATGGCGCTCCGCGATACCACCAGTGGAGAGCTCAGGCCCACAGAAATACTCGTATACACTCCGATTTGACGGCAGCTGTCAGCACGTGCCATACATCGGCCTCCCCTCGATCTGAAAGTTTCTTCCATCAGCGCGGCCGTGGTGGGGCTCGAGTTGATTCTGGGGCTTACTGTAAAGATCAAAGTTGTCTGGGTTCCGGGCCACGCGGGTATCTAGGACAACGAAGCGGCACACCGGGTTGCAAGGGAGTCTTTTCTTATGCCTCGGCCTGACAGCTGCTGCTACGCTTCTTGGATGAACCAACCTCCGGCTCGGACACAAACACTGACACCGCACCACCACCGTCCCTTCCCGCACCAAGGTCAGGCTGTGCCAATCCATCCGGTTACCTGAGTGCGCGCTCCCCATTCCACGGGGATACCCATGGGTGGCCGAGGTCCGACTTCGTCGTATCGCGACCGGCTGAGCTTGGACACCACACCGCCTCACCCGCTGTGGACTACGTTCCCCGGAACATGCCGGTTGCGACCGTTGCGGTACTAGCCCCACTTCACCTCAGACCGAGCAGACCGTAAACCTCACCCCCGTTAACAGCTTCTAACGACCATCCTTCAGCGCCTCGCTCCCCTGCATCACCTGCTGTGGGAGTGCTCAGCAAAGCGACAGGAGAGGGAGGCTGCACTCAGCCAAGCTCAGCCCAGCGAGTGGACCCAAGAGGCTCAAGGCTTGGACGGCACCAACAGGCCCCAACGAAGCAAGGAAGCATTTCTTCGACTCGCTGTTGGCTTACAGCCAGCTCGACTCTTAATAAACGTCAAGAGTTGTTTTTTTCTGTATCTATACTGAACTGTTATAAAAACGCGTTAAAAACATTGCCAGATTGACGATAAAATTTGCTGTACAAGTCACTTCGTTGTGAAAACCACTCGGTTGTAAGTAACTTCGTAGTACCAGTTTACCACAAAATTGAGAAGTTTGAAAATACCGAAACTTTTGTTTCGGCATTTTCAAACTATCGCATAACGAACCTTTCCTTTGCACAATTTGTTTATCACTTATCTAGAGCGGTGTTTCGTGTTCGGGAGACTCCTGCCATTACGAAGCTTTTCCGCAAAGGACTGCTTTCGAAAGCTGAACATAATCTAATAAATTCTGAAATAAAGGAATAAAAAATTAGCTAAGCATGCCTTTAAAACGCCCGACTTGAGAATCAAATCACAACCACCAATGCACATGACTTTCCAGGGTATCGCAATTTATTATACTGAAGCGATTTTCCTTGTAAAATTTTACCATAGGGTAGAGGAGCGTGCTCGCGCAGTCCCTCTCTGGAAGGGTGCTTCTTTCCAAGCACACCGGTGCGCTGCGGCAAAGCGAGATTGTAATGTTTACCGTCACGGGCGACTTTCCTCCGCACAGTTCGAAGCCCAACTGACAAGTACCGTCAATGTTTAATGCAATGATCAAATCGGATAGTACGTTATTCGAAGCAATATCGAGCTCTTGGAGATTCGAACGGGCCTACCGTAACATAAAAGGAAGAGGTCTGACAAGTCCCGAACCAGGGCATTGGTATTACAATTAAGAAAGAAATCGGATTCCTCACATTTTGAAAACCTATGTTGTGCACGTACAAACAGCAGGAAGTTAAGTCAGGCCTATTCGGCGTCTGGTGTCTTGGCTGTAGACAAGAAATTCGTAGCCTGGGATCTTTAATGTGCAACATACAGTGGTGATACACGACAGCACGCCAGTACCAAGCACACCCAAATGGAAATGGGCGGGGTCAGGGATTGGACCCACGATCCCCGGGTTACGCAGCGCGAATTTACGGCCCACATGCTCCGGGCTACATCACGTTTTTGGCGAAATGCAACACAATGTACGAGGGTAAGCACTTGGCAGAGACCTTAGTACGACAGTCGAGAACCATTTTAACGCAGCAAACACCGGGACACTCTTGAGGCAGACCAGGTAGGCTGCAAAAAGTGACAAAGCCAAGGTACGAATTAACAAACTTTTAATTGGGAATCTGTGCAGTAAAAATGAAGGGCGACGGTTTGAGACTGTCAAATAATTTGCAAGGGCCACATACCACCACAAGACTTTCGAAAAAGGTGCCTCAAAAAACAAACACTTTGAACAAAAGCGCGATTAACGTCAGACGGGGATATGAAGACAAGGGGGCGGCTAGGCACGTTTTGTTTTGTGTTGTTTTTTTCCTTCGAGGAGTGCAAACATGTTTTGCGAGACTCAAAATAATATATAGGCTGGAAAGCTCCGATAATAGTATATAAGGAACTTTATGTAGCAGATTCATGCAAGGTTAAATAAGACTCAAGTGCATGGTAGGGTGAGGCATGGCAGTGAAAACTGGCACCATAGGTTTAGCTTTCCGTTTAAAAAAATGCTACCCACACACAAAAAAAATAAAAATACTAGAAACCCATTTTGACCCAAATAAGTTTGGAAGTAGCAAACACTTCCGCTAAAACCCTCGAAAAAAAAAGCGCTTGCAGAAACTACACAACTAAACGAAGACAAACAGTACAAGTGATGGGCTCTTACTCTACACTGTTTCACCTACGATGGATTACAGTGCATGCCAAGAGCCATCCCAGCAAATCCAGCACTGGATTTGATCCGATGGCTCGTAGCACCTGCTGTGGTTCACCGTAAGATGAAACGCAGCGAGAAAAACTTTACACGTTTCATTGCAAGCGGAGAAAATAAATGAGACTTAGTCGAACAGTCGAAAAAGGTTTCCGTTGAAGCGCTTTGACCATTTCGCTATATTAAGCGCGTAAAAAACTCTAGCTGGCAAAACATCGAGCAGTTCAGAGTGTATCCATAAACTTTGACAAAAAGTCTTTAGGATCTAAACTCACTGCCATGATCGCGGAGGAAGTAAAATGGTATTTGTGTTAGCAGTGCGATTCCCTCGGCAATTATTAACATGAACGACTGCGTACAAGAGTGGACACCTAAGAACACTGCAACTGCTAAAATCGCAGTGGAGGAAATGATCGACAAGATCTATGCTGTCTTGACGAAGAAAATCTAGAGACGAACCCCACAAAACCAATGTAAGCCTTGCCTGAGACATCGTTTTGTATTAGCATATATCATTCAACAACCGGTGCAAGGACCAGACTGTCCAAACGCAGCAATTTCAGTTGGGCTGTTAAAAACAAGCATAAATATGATACTCCGACGTAACGCACAGGAAATTCAAACAAAATAATAAAAAAGGGTCATTCTTTTTTGTTTGCGAGGTGAAACAAACAGACGACATTTCCAAGCAAAACGATCAGAACCATAACATCCACAATTAAGTGCACCAAACCACTCGGCCCCCATTCTAATAAACTACAAGACAAAGTCGCGTGTGCCGTAGAACAGGATAACCCCCATAGCACGTAAAAACAAGAACACACACAAAAAAGCTATCTGCCATTTTTGGAAAAAAAGCACTTCACAGGTACAGTGGGCAAACTAAGAAATATGATTCACAAAGTACGTTAATTGTAAGCGCAGGTCGTACTAATATCAACACAACACACCGGCGTCGACTTGCCCAAAACAAACTGGTCAAAAATTCTTACCAAAACCAGAGCTTCGGAAACTGCTGCCAAGGCTGCAAAATCACGTGCAAAAGAATGTAGCCTCTTGAAAGTGAGCTTTCTTTAAAAATCCCACAAAATATAACCTTGCCTCATTCACCTCGAGTAAACTGCCCTCCCGAAACCTACTGCAGTGATGTTGCAACTACACCCTTTTCCTAAAGCAATAAAGGTTTAAAAACTGAAGCCTTTGATCTTAAACACAGGAAAGCTTTGGAAAAACCATTCCAAACACCATGCAGGGTTCGCTGGAAGTTAACTGGTTCCCTCTCAATAAAAGCAATTAAACGAACAGCACTACACTACGAACAAGACAGACACCTTAATATAACGGGATGCAGGTTACATATGTTATAAATCAATAGCAACAAAAGCACGCACACAAAAGATTTAGAGAATTAAGTTAACAAGTTGCCAAAAATGCTTTGCACAGGTGATGTGGTGACATGTTAAGCCATTTTTTTTTATTTCTATGGTAAATGCAAAGACGGAGATGAGGAAAAATACGCTGGCAAAGTACCATAAGTCCCGGACAACGCTGGCATCTTGGAAATTTTGATGCTCGAAAAAGAAAGGATGGAAAATTGCAGGCAGCAAAACACGGGTAGAGACAGAAGTAAAGAGAAAGACAAAAGGAACATAACTAATAAAATACATGGCACTAAGTTTCTGCCACTGTAACATAACTTTTTTTATTTTTTTTTTTTTTTTTTGCTGTCTGGGCATGTTGCAGCAGCGGTTGTCGTTTGAATCGTGCAATATTAGAAAAAAAAAGCAAGCGTCAATGTGTAAAAAAAAATTCTCGCATACAATTTTTTTTTTTTTACGAGACAACCAGGACTTGAGTTGTTTCGGTGTTTTTAGGGTGGTGGCACTCTATATTGCCGGAAACAAAACGCAACCACAATACTGGCCAAAGTAACACCTAGTGCCAAGAAATTCATAATCTCATGCACACCAGAGCAGACATGTAGTACAAGTTACAAAAAAAAAGTAATTAAGTTAAGTTACTGAGTTTTGGCCTCAAAATTAATTTGAGTAGAGTAGAAGTTACTCGAATGGAAAGTAATTGAGTAAATTACTAACTACCGTACCAAAGTAGCAAATTACTTTTGAAGTTACTTTTATATTTTTATAGTAACAAGAAAGTATAACAATGTTTTGGTTAGTTAGCGAAATTCTGCTAGCCGAGTTTAAAGCAGCTTATGTTTTCACATAAATGCCTTAATTGACTCCGTAAGTGTGACGTCATGGGTCCAAACAAACCGTTGCTAGGGTCGTTGTTATGGACGAATACATGTGGCTCGGTTTCGCTACGAAAACTCGACCGTTCAAAAATCAGGAGTAGGATTTAAACTTCTAAAAATCACAGATATAGAAAGCTTGAATGTCATATATGTTTCGACAGAGGTGTGCCGGTAATCGCTCGTTTCTGAAATATTTACGACTGCAACTTCCGGTCCCTCAAGATGCCTGCAGCAGACGACGAATGCAAGAAGTATGCCGTCTGCCACACGCCCGCCGGCCAAGTGGGGCCGTCGTTTGAATCGTGTGAATAAAGACGATATTCTGACATCGCATTTGTTTGAAATATAATTAGTTTCATACACTTTTAAGATTTCATAGTGGGGTGCGATGCAAAATATGGTTTATCGAAAGTCCGGGCGTCGATCGAGATGATAGTCTGCTAAAAGATCGCATTGCACCCGCGAGAAAAGCACTTTAGGTGAACGGTTGAGATCCCAAATTTTGTTTGCGGACTCGCGCTATGCGAGGGTGCTTCGTATTTCTGGTTGTAACCATCGCGTGGAGAGAGATTCTTGCAGTTTCTTCAGATTTCCGCAAGACCCCAAAGCGCGAAAGAACTGGATAAAAAACATAAGGTGAGTCTATTACAGACTGTACTCGCATCGCGGGTTCGATGAAGATCTTCACCAAAAGAGCACATCCACGGAATTTGATGTATACCAAGGGGAAAAAAAAGCAAAATACTGCGAAATCGCGATAGACATGTAATTCTTTAATAACCTGACAACCACAATAATAATAATAACAAACGACTTACCTCGACGGCGTACGTGAGTAGCCTGCACTACGCCGGTAATGCACTTCAGGTCGTCGTCGTAACTGATCTGCGTGACGTGGTTTGATTTTGCTGCATTTTCACCCCTCGTAACTAAGCTGGATTGTTCAGAGGAAAAAAAACGCACATTGCGGAGACCTTTACGGCCATGGTGATGCACTTGTTTTTGTCGCTCGTTTAATGAAGACGCCCGCTGCAACAGAGGCTAGCAAATCTATCGTGTCGTCTGCTACCAAAGCAAAGCGGAGTGTAAGACTTCAGAAATGGCTTTCATCGTTGCGATACGACACTGAGACGACAAGAACATCTTCATAATTAGATATCAAGAGGTTTCGTTGCTTACAAAAAATTGTTTACTTACTTGTAAGCAAAAATCTAGCCTCATGTGGAGTCTCCATGCATTAGACCATAGCAACGCCCCTAGCAACGCTTTGTTTGGACCCAGACGCCATGTTGTGACGTCATCACTTACGGGGTCAATAGCTGGTTCCGCTTCTGCGTGAATAACTGTTGTAATTTTTGTTTGGTTTTGGTTTTTGGTTTTCTGGGCAATGATATACTCCGGATGAATGATTTCTACTTTGAGGTTTAGCACTGCCTGAGCTTGATTTTGCAGACAGTGTTTGCTTTCTAAGAGTGTTGCGTAAAGTACATATAAAAAGTACTCGAAGTAAACTGCAAAGTCACTTAGAGGTTATGTACCTCGAGTATCGCAAGCACACCGGGTGCAATGTACCTGAAGCAAAATTCTATACATACAACATACTTTTAAAGTAATGCACAAATACGTTTTAACACAACCTTTCAGGATGCCCTTTTATACCCCATTTTTTACTTTATTTTATCTGGTATGCATTGCTCCAGAGGTAATTGGAGGAGCATCAGTTTTTTTCGGAAATGGCGGCAAATATTGGATGAAGTCAAGTCGCCACGGAGTAGTTGTTTTACTCTCGTCGACGAACTATTTAACGCAATACAATTTTAAGGCACATATTTTTATCGGTCTTATATCCGCCATTACTTCACTTAGAGAAATGACCAGGTGACGTCTCGAAAGACGACAGCGCGTTTTCACATGAGGATACAGTATTTTTTGTTTCCAAATTTGGGGAATGTACTTTGAAGTCGGAAATTTAACTTTCTTCAGAAATTACCAGAAAAAAACACTTCAGTGTAGTACAAGTACATGTTCAGAGAATGTACTTCAAGTAAAGTATAAGTTTTCTAATCCTACTTTAAATAGTACTTTAGGCACCATGTTCTTAAAATACTTCCTACTCCAGCTTGATTTTTTTTTTTTTGTAAAAACGTTGGGGAAATATTAAGCTTCTCGAACGACCTTCGAATCTTGGAAGACCTGCATATGCTGAGTTTTGGGAGAAAATAAGGCAACGCAAAAGAGGTCACCTTTGCGTTCCACTTTAGCACGCGATTCTTCAAATGCAGCACGAACTACGGGAACACCGGATGGGCTTCAGAGCGGGTACTGCATTTTGTTGTCTCCTTTGAGTGAGGCTGCAGTGTATACACCTCCTGTATCTGGCGAGAGTTCCTACGTTCGGGCGAAGCGGTGACAAACCCTTTCTTTAAATGCGTCAAGTCTCCTTAAGCTTTCGGGACACAAAGAAATGCCAATTTTCGGCGCTAATCCCGCATTGCACAGGGCCCCACTTGCGACGTGTCTGTCCGCTCATATTTGTGCAGGAATGTTTGTTGACCAGCAAACCTACCGCTAAAATTCAAAAGTAATTTGTAATTTGAGTAGAAGTTACTTGAAAAAAGTAATTAAAGTAAACTACTAATTACCGAAATAGAAATGTAACTGAAAGTTACTAAACTACTCAGAAAAGTAGTTAAACTACAGTAACTTGAGTAGAGTAGTTGAACTACGTACAAGTCTGCACCAGAGCAATAAAAAAATCCCCCATAGCCACTCACAGCCTAAGAAATGCAGACGGTGGCTCATTATATTCACGTTTTTCGCAAAAATATAATCTTAAAGATAAAAAAAATCTCGAGGTACATTTAAGCATTTTTTACGAGTTGTGAATGCGAAAGCATGCAAGCCACTCGTCCGCTCCCTTTGTCGTCTGCTGCATACTTTTCGTCGCCAGTCAGCGCGCGTGCTCCCCTGGGCACGCTGACCTTGGACGCTCCGTGTTAACGGCGCGCTGATGGACACGCAGCGCCAAGGAGGGAGCGGTTGTGGAAACTGACGAGCACGGCGGCCAATGGGAGCCCCGTTGACGCGCGCCAGGCAATGGAACCGAAGGCGAAATCCATCATCTCTACTTCGCTCCTTTGGGATCGGGGAAACTACTGGGTGATTCAAGGAGCGGCCAGGCTCTTTACATCGACCGCAAAATTCGGTTTCTTAACCTATCGCGCTACGATTTTGTGCAGCGTTTCCCGCAGATGGTGCATTTTTTTCGTAAAATTTGCAAAGAGCGAACTTACCTGAGGAAAAAGTAAAGAAAGAAAAAGGCTTAGCTCCTGCGGAAACGCAGCGAAGCCACCGGTCTTCTTCAAACAATACGGCGCCGCTTCGCACGGGAGACAAGAGATGGCGCGAGCGGTCGCGATGCCAACTGCCGCCAACGAACGAGCATACGTCGCCGAGAGCCGGCGTCTTTAGCAGACGATCGTTTCGACTCAAAAGTGGTGCGAGCTTTTCCGATATCAGTTGCCAATGCATTATTTTATCATCCTTACTAATAAAACATATTGAATGGACAGGTACGGGGTACTGATGTCGTCTGCTTTGCAGTTCCTTGTTGTTACCGCGCCTGTTTTTGTTTCTCCCACCTGCGGAATGCGCGCCGCTTTTGAGTCGATAACATTGTCTGCTAAAGACGCCGGCTCTCGGCGACGTATGCTCGTTCGTTGGCGGCAGTTGACATCGCGACCGCTTGCGCCATCTCGTCTCTTGTGCGAAACGGCGCCGTATTGTTTGAAGACCGGTGGCCTCGTTGCGTTTCCATAAGAGCTAAGCTTTTTCTTTCTTTGCGTTTTCCTCAGTTAAGTTTGCTCTTTGCAAATTTTACAAAAAATGCACCATCTGCGGGCAACGCTGCACAAAATCGTAGCGCGATAGGTTAAGAACCCGAATTTTGCAGTCGATTTAAAGAGCCTGGCCGCTCCTTGAATCACCCAGTAGGTGCCGTTTTCGCACTTCAAACTGATGACGTCTGCTCGCTCCATGGGACAGTTCATACTTTTGCATTAAAAAGCATCGGCACTAGGTACCAGTAACGTTTAAATCGGGCGCAGATAACCCTGGTTTCACGACCACTGTCGGGTATAATAGGCTCTACAGTTTGTTCGTTTTGCGGCGTGGAACGAGCCTTCGCAACAGCAATGCGCTTTCCCAGCAAAGACAACGACTGATCTCGCCAAGCATTCGGCGCATGCGCGACGCAACTTTGGTTTGCGGGAGGCAGATGGCACTGCAGGAGAGGGCTCGTGCCGTCTTGACGCTGCGCACGCGCAGGGTTCTGGCGAAGCTCTTGTACTTGCAGAGATTAAAGTTCCTTCGATGCGTTGTAATCAAACCATCCGGCAAGATCGGTCCATGACAGTAAAGGCTCATAAACCGACTTTCGAGGGGCTGCTAAAACAGCCCGAATGATACAAACTTCCAACTAATGAAATCCCCTCTTGGTTCTGGCATTAAAGGGCACTAAACCACCTTCTGCTTAAGTCTTTTTTATGGTGCCAACTCAATTTATGGGCACTAAGCATCCTAAAAAAGAAAACCAAACATACATTTGAGTTTAGCAGATTTCTCCATTAAAATTGGTATCAAAGGTCAATTACCTCGGAACTATCACTGACGCCAGAGGGCACCGTCGGAGGAAAAGTAGCTTTTCTTCTCGTCCGACTGCGGCCTATGGTGTGTGCGATACTTCTGGGGTAATCAATCTTTAATACCGATTTCAATAGAAGAATCACCGTGCACAAATATGACGTTTGATTTCTCAGCATGCCTAGAGCCCATAGATTGAGTTAGGGCCACAAATGGACTATCGCAGAATGTGATTTAGTGCCCCGTTAATGCAATAAAGCAGTAAGCAAGCCTTCAATGTAAACAACTATACGTATACCAGGGAGTGTTCCTCGTGGTCACGCATCAATCAGTTGCTCGGGTCTGGCAAAACAAGTCTTAAAATGGACAACGCGGGACGCGTTTACGCGCCGCCGAACCAACAAAGGGCAATGGCACGCCGCAGCAGAGAATCTAGGATTAATCTCGACTACCGGGGAAACTCTCCACGTGCAACCACCTCGGCCGGAATTCGAACTTGTAGGGGCACTTTGGAGCAGCCCCCCCTGGGTGCCCCGGAACCCAGTTTGAAAAGGTCCACAACTGTTCCAAATTTTTTTTTTTATTTCCCTGATGATAGATCAAAAAGCCATGTCCCATTTAAAAATAATAATTACGGAAAAAAAGCACATTTTGTTTTAGCAAATTTTCAGAAAAAGAAAGGCTCGTTAAAAAAAAAAAGAAAGGCAGGGTACTTATGTGCTTGTGGAAGAGGTGCTCGCACCCCGTCGAATACCCTCCCCCACTGGACTACCTTTCGGAGTGGCGCGGGAATTGATGCCGCCGCGTCTCCCGAGAGGCCACCTGAGGGTGCAACGGACGCGGGCGTCAACTCGTCAGCCGTAACACGCCGCAGAATCGCTAGAGTGGCGGTCACACTCCTAATCCATCGTACAAAAAAGACGGCCTGCACACAACGTCCGAGGCACGTTTCTTCCTTGTACGACGGTCTCATCACGTGGGTCGTACAAAAATCGCCTGCAGACACGTTCGAAGCAATTCATATGTGTGAAGCGAGGGTGCTTCGAACGTGCCTGAGGCGTGCCTGCAGATAACTTGTCGTAATGTCTGCAGCAGACAGTGTCTTTCGTATCGTGCATGAGCGGCGTGACTGCGGCCAAGAGCTTCGATGCGACGAAAGCTAGACTCTCAAGCTCTTCCATAGTAATGCCGTAACCATTCGAGGGTCATTTCCGTACGTGTACCGCAGCAAAGAAGCCACTCCACAAGGTCACCTCAGTACTTGTACGACCGTGAGCACACGTACGAAACCTCAACCCCTAAATGAAAAACTGCGTGCACAGATGCTGACTGTCTCGATGTCTCTTCAGAACTGTTTTATTTGCAGTGTTTCACTTTGCGGGGACATAGCAAACTAAGCTTGTACTACAAGTGTTTGTAAGTATTGAATAGAACTTTAATGTGCAATATCTCAAAATGTACAGGAGTTTTTTTTTTATTTTAAGAACAATTTTTAATAAATACTAATGTGGCACAACTCTCGAGGAATAATGCTACATGCACCATTCATCGTAGCATGTACGATGTAACGATAGGATGCTTAGGGTTTATGGATGTGTACATTGAATTCATTAGATGGATGGATAAATGGACAGATACGGCTGAACCAAGGAATCGGGAAGCGGCTGGCGCCACCTGGCAATGGAACAACCAAGGTTGTCGACAGAGTTTTCACTCTTTGCTAAATGTAGCGCCACCGTGATCTCTGGCACAGCGTGGCATAGTTTTGGTCAATTTCACGCCTTTGGCGCCGCTAGACGCAGGAAATTGTGAATGTACCAAAATGGCACAATTGGCACAGCTGTCCCACGCCTGCGAATAGAGTCCAGGGACAACCAAAAAAATTATAAGGCGATAGATGACAGATAAAATCACAGCAAGTTTCAGCCCCTCAAATCCTCAACCAGACACGGTAATAGAAATGTTGAGATGAGCTCATTGTAGCAACCACTTTTGAAATACATGCCGACTGATGGACACAGCATGAACATATGCAAATGGCTATTCTGGGTGTAGAATCAAAGGTAAATCAAGCAGTATCCCCTAAATTAGGCCACTATACCACAATTTAGATGGAAAAGCAAAGCTTTTAACCTTTAATTATGCACATTGATGACATCTTACAGGCAAGTATTTTATGAAGAAAATTATTTTCCCTTGTGCTGTAAAACCCTTCATTTTCGGAGCCTCGATTTTTTGAGAAATTGGCAGCAGGGTCATATTCGCGACCATTAAACTTCGCGATTTCTTAAGGCTGGAATTCGCCTCTACAGACAATAAAAATATTCGCACCCACTAAAGTTAGCCAATTTTACAATTCGCGAAATTTTGAAAAATTAGATGCTCGCCAACATCAAGGATTTTACAGTATATGAATGGCTAGGGAAACAGCTGCTTAACAGGTTTTCAGAAAAAATTAACACGTGGGCAATAAATAGGCTTTTCTAAAGAAAGCTCTAGATGACTTTATTTAATTTAAAGACCCGTTTTCGAACAGATGGAGACCGAGCAGAGTTGGTAACTAAACAAGCGATTACACAAGAAAATTACACCTATAGTGCAGCCCAGCTACAATGGCAAACGAACAAAACCGAAGGCACTCTGACCTCATCGCCATCAGCGCTGATCAACACTGTGCGCATCTGTTCGCCGTGAGGCCGCTGCTGGTTGCGCATCACCACACTATGAAAAAAGACCGTGTGTCTACTTTCTGCACAACACTCGGAGAGCCAATCACCGCAACTTACGGAGGCAGCTCAGCGAATGACGATGCCAAAACGTATGTTTAGACCAAAAAACGCAGGCCGAGTTGTGACATTAAGCAATGCAAGCGTGACGTTTTATCGCTTAATGTCACAACTCAGACTGCGTTTTTTGGTCTAAGCATATGTTTCTGCATCGTCATTCGCTGAACTGCCTCTGTAAGTTGCGGTGATTGATCTCCGAGTGTTGTGCAGAAAAGTAGACGCACGGGCTTTTTTAGAGTGCAGGTCCGACGGAGGGCTGTGCGTAGCACCGGCATCGGAGCTCCAGACCTGCACAGCATCCCAACTTCGAATGAGTCGTGGTCCCAACAAGAATGCGGACAAGCTGGTTTAAAGGTAAAATAAGAAATCCTTAAAGTTTAAAAATATTTCTTTTTAATGTAGGCCCTTTAAGAGTTTTTTCGTCCTATTAGTACACGGTTCGTACAGGCTTCAAATAAAAAAATTCAAGGACTTTTAGGGGCTTGTAAAGATATTTTCTAGGACTGAAAGTAGCAATTTGTTACAGGAACAGCTACACATACCAAGCCAATCTTTTTTTCCTCGACACAGGTCTATTTAAAAGCAGACACACATAAAACATCAGTGAAGTTCAGAGCGAATAGTGGTTTTGGCAGAATTATTTCGAATCGATTATCGAATAGGTTCTGTGCTTCTTTTAGTACCATTGTACCATGCTCAAAACGAAAATTCAGCTGAACTCGTGAAGGTTGTTCCAAACCTTCCACTTCTCCACTTCTAAGCTCAGTTAGTTTTAATATAACTACATCCATGAACCATGGCCTCAAAAAGTCCAATGCCTACAGGGAGTGGCACGTAGACGCCCATTTTGACGTATACAATTAAAGCTAAAGAGACGCCCAGCTATCCTATTGGAGGCAATTTATACATCTGCTCCCTATACGCAAATATTCTTTCTATAATCTCTAATTTATCCTCCACAAAAAAAAAAAAATAAAGTAAGCATGAATAATGAAAGCAGATTGTCAGGATGGTAATGCCTGCATCATCACGGTGGGTTAGTCCCGTCGAGTGCGCTTCTAACCGAGGACCTACGAACAGCGGAAAATCAATGCCCGCGAGCTTCACGGGTATTGCTTTTCCACAGCACAAGGGTGCTCGGCGAGGAGCGGCCTTAAACGGGGCCAGCCTTCCGCGATGAACAAATGGTATGAATTAAGCGAAAACGCCGCTTGAATGAAGCAGCTTATAAATGCATCGAAAACATAGCGGGACAACCAAAATATTTAAATTCGTCCGAATTAACCGGGAGTACGTAATATCCGAGTGTGAATCATCGGGAGATCACTGTATGCTCCACTTCACTGCGAGTCAAACCGCAGCCAACGAGAGGATTCAACGAAGCCATCAAGCAGTGCCAAAAACGCACTGTCGCACTGCTCATCGTCTTTAGGGGTACGCCATCACCTACTAAAGCAAGCGCGCAAATAAAAAAAGGGCAGGACATCGGTGCATTTACTGCGCGCAATTGGTGCAGCCGACGATGGCAGACGCGCAAAGGCAACGAGCGCATAATCGCGATCGAAGTCTTAAATCTAATTAGTCGGTGGCGTCCCAAAAAATGAAGTGCACACCTGCTATGAATTACTACCGTTTGTATGTTGAATTTCGCGGACCCAAATGCGCATAATGCGTGATGCGCATCTCAGCGATCCATTTTAAATTCGTAAACAAGTCTCAGTAAAAAAAATGTATAGAACAAATTAATCAATCGCCTGAATTTGCCGGCTCGTGTCCGACAATTTAAGAATTTATGAAAATTTCAGCGTTTCCGTTGAGCAGGAATCGCGATGTGACAAACTTCTTTGTCACGTATTCGATGCGCGAGGAGCTATGCGTCAGTGGCTGACGAGCATTTGCTCGTCAGCAACTGTTGAGTCACGCTTGGATAGAAGCGTCGGTACCGGCAAGCTCAAAATAGCTCAAACAAGTGTGCGGCGCTTTGCAACACAACTGTGCGCGCGTGCACAGGTAAGAAGGCATCACGTCATTTACTCCGGTGACTGTAATTTTTTTTTCTACAGCAGCCTTTATCGATTTAAAAATACGGCAATCAGAGAGGCCGTGAATAGCCCTGACGCACGCCGCGCAAGCTGTAATGTGAAGCTCAAGGCTTGCTTTCGAACATTTGAAAGATTTTTAATATAAAATCAACTTCGAGGCGCTGTTTTTCCTTAGAAAGATCACTCACGAAAACGTCATATATATTTGTTTCATAAATAAACCGTTTTTAATGGCGAGCTCGGAGCCTCCGCTAGCAGACGAATTCTCCGCTCCGCATTGGTTTTGCCCATTTCCGTGCGAGGTGACCAATGAAAAAAATTGTCACGGTATTGTTGCTTTGAATGTTAAAATATAGGTGCCTCCCCATAAGTGAAGGACAATTTCTTCGCGTGGGAAAGATGTTAGAGTTTTCAGTAACAATTTTGGGACTCTCCTGAAGAAAACACTCTGTCACAACTTATGTAAGCGAGACAAAACACGAATGTAACCTTCACACTGTCTTTTGAAAAAGGGCAATGTACAAACATTTTAGAACGTAGCTACGTTTCAACTTTACTGTTCTTATCAATCAATTTGTTTTGTTGTTGCAGTTCCCATTTCTCATGAATGTCTTGCTTATAACTGTTTTGCCAAATAGGCGAATAGGGTGAAGAAGCAAAAGGCAATTTCGAACCACGTACAGAGCGCGACACTGTTAGCGCGAACAAGCGATCGCCGGTTTTTGCAATTTTTCTTTTTAAAACGATGGGATGTCATCCAAGTTATTATTGCTACGGAAAGAGCTCATTTAGTTTTATAATGTAAGCGATAAAATTTCGTGCTCGCTAACACTACTTAGAAGTAAAATGTGAAAAATGCGCCGATGTCGTGTTCGCGCTAACAGTGTCGCGATGTGTACGTTATTGCGATGTCAGTATGCTCTGGAAGAATACGATTGTGCACATGCAAATCTGACGCTATTACTGGAACTAATAAAAACGGAGTTACAAGCAAAGTAGACTTTGTGTACGTCCAAAAGAAAAAAGAAACGAGGAGAGCGTGGTAGTGCAAAAAGAAAAAAAACGTGATTTCGACGAAGACGACTAACGTCTTCGTCGCCTTCTACGATAAAAGCCGGCACCCTTTAGACCGTCAGCAACTCTTTCCATTTTTCCAAGTCTACTTTTTTTTATTTTTGAGGAGACGCTACGACGTCGTGTTCTTTCTTCCTCCTGCTTTTATGTGGTTTTTGTTTGTGGTTTTTTTTTTCTTTTCCTTTTTGTTTAGTTGACGTTCGAACCATCGCGTATTTTGTTTTGCCTCGTTTGGATTAGTTTTTGCTCTGTTTCCTTCAGTTCGGCGCTTACTACCGCCGGTCCGTCTGCTACGCTGTGCCCGGACATTTTGAGGGCCGTCTGCAACTTTGTTGTTGTTGTTTTCTCCACTGTCGTCTGCGATAACCTCCTATTTTCGCCTTCGATTGAGTTTCTAATTCGAAATCTTGATATGTGCTTTTTGGTATTTATTCAATATATTAAAATGTGCAAGCTCGTTATACATTTATATACGAATTTTATTTGTCTACGCCGGAACGTCTGCTAGGGTCATCGTTTGTTGTTTAACCGGCCGCCTTTCGGACATACACCAGCGCATACTTAGAGATGGCAGAGCGTGTCATGTGCTGCCTACCACTGCAAAAACAGTTTTTGCGATGTGTTAGAAAGTCCTTCTCCGCTTACCAAAGACCGAACAAACGTGAGTAATCAAGTTGCTGCAACGTTAAAGTTAAGCTAAAACAAACAACAAAAGAAAAGAGAGGCTCCTTTTTATGCTGCTGCTTTCCCTTTTTTTTTTCCCCTATGCGCCGCAATGATCGTCGTCGTTGAAGGAAGGATTTTTGCAGGGTGATTTCTATCTTTCTATCGTCATGCTAAAGTTTTGTTTTATTCGCCGTTGTTCGCTACCTGTTCCCCATTTCTCTTTTCGTCTGAGAAGGGGACCTCATCTTTCCTGCAAAGTTCGGAAAATGTTCCACAATCATTTTCTCACTTACTTTTTTTGTTTTTGTTATGCTGCAGCCGCAGGTTCGCTTGCTCTGGTAATCTTAACATGTTTGCGCACGTTTAAATGATCACCTATTTAGGTAAGAAACTGTGACAACGCAGTCTGCAACGGATCAACAGTAACCTCTTACGACGTAGTTCGAGCAGCTAAACGCCTCTCTGCCGCTTCCCAGATGCGCTCCAAACTCGTGTGATCCCCTGAGTGGCGTTTGAGACCGCTAAATAGACTGCACTACCTTTGTTTATGCGTGCGTTGTTATCTGATTGTCGTTGCAGTTGAGATCAGTGGATTCCGCTTCGCAAGCGGACTGACCGTAATGAAGTGTTTCAGCTTTTGGGGTGACAAACGGGGCTCGCAAAGCGTCTGCTTACGTAGACTCCGACTACTTTATCGGCGTTCGCCGCCGCTCCCGTGGGTTTTCGGAGGAACTACGCCGCATTTACTGGCGGCCACAGTTGCGTGCGCGACTGCTTAGCGCGAGCTAATAACGAGCTATCACAGTTTATTAGCAACGTGCATGCGACACCATCAAGATTGCCGCTCTTAGCAATGTAAGCTCGTTCTGAGCACGACCACTGAAGCAAGCGATGCAGCAGGTGATGGAGCAGACGATGTAGCAGACGATGGAGCTCATCCGAGCTACCTAGGGGGCGCTGATGGGATCCACTAGTGATGACGTTTAGATGAGGAAACGCGCAGGCCTTGTGTTCTAGGTGGTATTGGTTTGAGACGCGCAAGTTTGTACTCCCATAGGTACTACTACCACATCGTAATCCAAATTAAGTCGCGTTTCGCAGCGTCTCCTGGCAACAAATAAGGCCGTCGCCAGCGTCTGCGAGCATGCATGCAGAGCGGACGCCAACCAGAAGCGTCTGGTGCTAGAAAAGACAAACAAACAAACAGAAAACTCAACATCAGAAGTAGTATTGCCACGCGCCACGCTTCTCTCATGCACGCAGCGCAGTGCGGCGCGTGCTTGCTCGTGCGTGTGTATAGTTCTTTGTCATTTAGAACAGCACACGTCTGTATGGTATAGTTGGCGAAGGCTTCGCTTTGATCGCAAGACTTTCCAAATTGCTGTACGATGTTAACCATCTCGGCATTTCCGCAGCCTCTCATAACGACGAGTATATTCTCTGCATGCAGGCTGCCGCCGTCGTGGGAACTTGAGCTTCACTTGGTGCACCTAGTGCTGATGACCTTTGTGTGTATGAATTCCGCCGAGTGGAACGCCGGACTCTCGCTACTGCTAGGACTAAATGACGTTTCTGTTTATGGATTCACGCCTTCAACGCCGACCCATGAGACGCAGGCGTAAGCCTCTCACGAACTGCCCGGCCGTCTCCCGAGATGGCAATAACGTCGCCCCTTGTGGATCTGCGGTTGTATATCGTGGCCGACATGTCGAATGTGAGTAATCAACAAATTCTCTTTCTCCTGCCCCGGGTTTGGATTTCTCAGGATGCAACAAGAGGAACCAAGGTGAGCATCAATTCCATGCCTAACAGGGGCCTTTGCCTCTAATAAACCACTTTTTTTTTTTAAATGAAAGTGAAGTTACTGTTAAGTTAACGGGCCTTTCTCGGCCGATGCAAAGCCAAAACATTAGACCCTTTTTCTTGCGGCTACCTGTTCGGGCGGCATATATGCCCGTCCGCGACTGGGTTCACACGCAAGGGAGAAACGAAAGAGGGAGATAAGGATGGAAAACGAGTAAAATGCTGTGTCTGGCCCTTGAAGTCACGTGACCGCACCGGCGGCTGTTCTGAGTCGTTTGGATGCCAACCCCTCACCGCTCGCTGCGGAGCAGACTACCCGAACCACTCGAACTACGCCACAACATCCGTCCGCCAACCGCCCGCTTTTATCACTACGACGACGTGTTCAAAAGTAGGCGCGAGCTATGCATTCTATGACTCTGGCGAATTTGTAGGCGATTGACGGTCCAACAGTAAGTAACATGCACGCAGCTGGCCAAGCGCGGCCAGCGAGACGGTTGCTTTCTGCTTACAGCCCCGGTTGAGCGCTAGGCATAAGAAACCGTTCAGCGCGCCGAAGTTACTTACGTTATGGAAATAAGCCGCTTTCCTGATCGCTCATTGACAGACCGACGTCCTCGTTATTCTTCGCGTCGCGGCACTACGTCGCTTTCGGCGCCGCCTCCTATGCCGCCAGGCCCCCCACCCCTCTCTCTTTGGCCCCTCCCCCCCCCCCTGGCTCCGCCCCCTCCGTTCCCCGCCCGACCAGCAGCATCAATACCCAATTCGCTGCTACAGACTACGGGCTTGGCTCCATAAGACAGGAGAATTTAGGTGCCGTTTGGCGCGGCTTCAAAAGCTGATAACGCCTGTTCGCTCCATGGGACAGTCAATGATTAAAAAAAAATCATCCTCGTCGCCAAGTTGTAATTTGGGTTAACACGCTCTACCACTTGCTGCGAGGCTCGCCAGATTCCACGGTGGCGGTCCGGGCCCGCAGCAAAGGTATACGGGAACCCAAGGCGGGTTCGAAGGGATCGGCCGCTTCCGGGTCGGAGTCAAGAAACTCTATGGTGACTCAAGCAAATGACGACAGAGCTCGGCCTCCGCTCCTCTGTTATTAATTTCATGACGTAATTGCAAGTGTCCCGTTTTCCACTTCTTTCTTTCTGTTGAAAGATTACTACACATCGAGAATCCTCAGTGCCTAGTTACTGTCACACAAAGCGGCAAGGGTAATAAACAAAGGTCGAGGAGGGAGCGTCTGTCGACGTGAGCGGCCACCTGGTTTCCCGGAATCCTCCCCAACTTCGGATTCGCCGATGCGTGCGGGAAGTGTTTCTCAGCACCTTGCTCGGTGGTCCCTTCCCTCGTCTCGCCCGCCCGGGCTCAGTCAACAGGCCAGAACTAGTGCCACTAAATAAGCTACGCTTCAGAGTAACGACACTTCGCCATATTGTGTCTTAAAATCATGGTTGCCAGTTACCTGAAGCTTTATCTGAAATCACAGCAAACACTTTTCCGCCCTGCACAAATGTTTAAACAGCTCGCGACAGAGCAAAGCAATATTACATGACCTTTCTAACACCGAATCTAATGCTGAGGAAGTCGCACTTTTGAATTGAGACGATCGGCAGTTGCGTCTGCTCTGCATACGAGCCAAAATGGCGGCGCCCACAACAATGTTGGGGAACGGAGTGCCGATACTCTAAGCGCAGCTCATTTAGTGGCTCTAGCCAGAACCAACAGCAGCTAGAGGAGAAGGCCAGAACACGCCTCGTGTGACGTCACGGCAGCAGGCTGACGTGCGCCGCGCTATAGAGCTGAGCTGAAGGCTTCGCGCGTAGCTTTTACGTCGTAGAAACGCGGGTTTTCGCACTATTTAGTTTTTATGAGCTAACATGAGAGCTGTGAACGCCGAGTGATTTAAAGAACAAATTTTAGAACGCAGGAAAATTATTATAACCTACAATTATTGTAGTGAAATACAAGAAAGTGATATCTTGAGACAGATATGTTATTTTTTTAAGCGATAAACTGGGTGGTGTAATTATCTCTGAACGACATCGGAGTTGTATAAAAAAGAATTCCTATGAAATGGCAATAATCGAAGAAGTGGGACCAGATAAAATGAACTACAGTAGCAATCGGGTAAATGATGCAGAAGCATTCATTTCATTTTATTCACCTCAAAGGCATCCGAAGACGCATTACATGAGGGGGGATTCAAAAATAAAAGACAAAAAAGTCGAACATAAAAAATAGACACCAACAAGTAAAAATCACACACACACAAAAAAAAACGCTTATTAGCATGTTATTGTTATGATGCAGTTTTACAAATACAAGGTTCACAGTTACACAAATTGATGCACTTGTTTTTAAGTGAAATGGGATATCGCTCAGTTACAATATGGTCGGGTAGTTTGTTCCAGCCAGTGATGCAAAGTACTAAGGGAGAAAAGAGGGAAGTGTTAGTACGGCACTGAAATGGTTCAATCTTGCAGGAATGATCTCATCTGGATGATATAAAATTGGCAGCCCGGCAGTAAGTAGATTGAAAATCGGAATCTGAGTAATATACATCTTGAAATTAAACACAATCAGGCAATTTTTCGTATTTTTTTCTAGAGGGGGAAGATTTATGTTAGCTTTTAAAGCGGAGACACTAGTTTCGGATGAATAATCACTGCATATAAATCTGGCTGCTTTGTTCTGAAGATTCGAGCCTCGAGATTAGGTAATTTAGGTGTGGATTCCAAATTATGCTTGTATATTCTAATTTTGGGAGGATAAATGTTTGGTACGCGAGTAATTTTGTTCAATGGGAGCCAGATACAATGTTTGTCTAATGAAACCAAGTGTTTTTACTGCGCTATTTGTTATTTGCTCGATATGCTCGTTCCATGATAATGTGTCTTTAAAATACACGTCCAAATACTTGTACGATGATGAGTGTTCTAGTGGTTGTGAAAGTAATGAGTATTGGGTTAGTGTTTTAGTGAAGGATTTAGTTACGGACATTTGTTTGCATTTACGAGTGTTAATGTTCATCTGCCATAGGGAACATTATGATGATATCGTATCTAAATGTCTTGGACAATATTGTGATCATTATAGGTGCATTAATTTTCCGGTAAATAATGCAATCATCAGCGAATATATATCTATATATGATATAGTATAATATATATATATATATATATATATATATATATATATATATATATTAGAAACAATAGAGGCCCGAGTATACTACCCTTAGGGACAGCTGATGCAACAGTAACGGGACCCGAATTGCCAGACAAGTGTAAAACTGCTGGTCTCTTGGCTTCTGAGATATCATAGTTTGAAAAATCGATTGCACATATTTTGACAAACTTTTCTTAGACCGTGATATATCTGCATAGGTTCAGCAATTCAATGCACTCTGCCTGTTCAAATATAGTACTTATTTTGCAGCAACCTATCTGGTTGCTACATTGAAAAAACACCTGTGACCTGTTTCTTGGCAATGTCATAATGTGAAAACTTCATCTTTGCAACAAAAGTACCGTAATACCCGAGCGTTGCCCCATATGCTGATGTACTTCGACAGTACCGAGTCTGCGAAACGACACAGGTATGTTAGGGCGGCTAAAAACAAGTTTTGTACGCAAACGGAAGTGGGCACGGAAACGGAAGTGGGCACGGGAGCTTCATATTCAAAATTGCTTGCATTTACAATACATAATAGAGTCGTAAATAAGAAATTGGTCACCTTTGAACACTGCAAAACGAGCCTCCCAGTATCCATAAATTCTGCAAATACCCGCCTTGAAAAAATGTATACACACGCACCTTAGATGCTGTAGATTTTGTGACATTGAGACACAATACCTGTGCTGCATGTCGGCATTTACGCTGTAGTACCACAAGGATATCCAAGAGACTGCTACAATGACACCGACTATCTGCACACACACACACACACACAAACATCACACACACACACACACACACACACACACACACACACACACACACACACACACACAGATGCACCGACTTCATAGAGCAGTTGCCTTGGCATGGCGACGAAGCGCAAGCACCTTGCTGGCCTGACAGGAACTAATTTATTTAGCCTTGACCCCTTAGCTTCTTTGCTTAGACGTTGCACTGACACCCACAATATTGTTGTCATCTTGCAACAAACGTTTCTCAGTTGAATGTTTTCACTGCAGTCCAACACATGCTTCAGCTCGAACTCACAATGGGTTCATCATCACAGGCATCAGACATACTTTTCCTTGGTCTGAGTTCGCTTCTTGACATCAGTGACGGTTGGCAGAGAGTGTCCTTGATTGCAGAGTTTCAGCTTTCCGTTTCTTTTGTTTGGCATTCTTGGCGTTCATGCGAACATTCATCTTGCTGCAAAAATTTCACAAGAAAACGCTTGTCGCGCTTTCTTGTGACAACACGGGTTTCAAAATGAGCTCACTCGTATGTTAATTTTCACAGGCGTCGAAGTCGGAAGTCTCCTTTTGGCGAGTAGTTCCATTATGAGATATGTAACAAATCGGCGCTGACTGGGCATCACCAATTGGTGAACAACATAGTTGTGTTCTACAGCATTTACACCAGGAAAAACAAGCCCTTCTATAACCAGTTTCATTGCGAGAGCACAGTCTTCCTGTGCGAGCAAACTGTAGCCAACTTGTTTCGTGCTGTCGATGCGGCCTTGCATTTTTCGCCCCTCAGGTTTTTCAAGGTGGTGTAGACTGCACGGCTGGCCACATAGCCCAGGGCCGGGAGGGTGTGTCTCATTTTTACAGCCCAGGGCCACATTGCAGGTATACTAGTCGCAGGTAGGGCGTCAAGTATCCGCTCGCTTGTGAAGATCTTCCCAGTTTCCGTCCTTGCTAGCTGTAGTGATCGTTGACAGCGTGCTCCTCAGCAGTATTTTGTTTTCACCTTCGTAAATGTGCCTTGTAGACACGTGATATTAGAAGCAAGCCAGTTGCCTATACATTCCGAAGCTATCTTCTAAGCTGTCAGTTTTCAGCTTGTCCCATGGAGGCCGTACAGCAGCACGAGTTCATCAAAGCAGTATCCGGGATGTATATTTGACTGCTTCTGCAGAAATAGAACGAAGGAGGAAATCGTATTAATCCAAAGAAAGGTAATGCAATCAGAAATGGGTATAAAAATACAAAAAAGAGAAGAATGCTCTTCTTTAAAGGGCAGCTGAAGTGGTTCTGTATTTGAGAGAAAACACTGGCATTCTTTTGATCTGGTATTTTGGATCACGAACATCAAAATTATTTTGAATTTGATGTGCTGAATGCCGAATGCGATAATAATAATAATAATAATAATAATAATAATAATAATAATAATGCTTATTGGACGAACTCATAAAACCATGGTACAGACAATAATAATATTAATTAATAATAATAACAATATACTCCATAGAGCTGCCTGGTGTGTGGTGGGATTCCTTGGGAGCCTGAAGGGGCTCCAGCTAAATTGTTAGTATATGCCTCTGTTGTATGGATAAGTAAACTGGTCAATGAACCATATTCCGGCTTGCGTGCACTCCAAACTACAGCTCAAAGACCCGCTAAAATATAGGTCTTACTCGGGACTTGTAGCGGATAATTTCTGCGCTCCGATGACGATACGCAGAAACGACACAATGTACATCTTTTTTTTCACATTGATGTGTTGGTTGCAACCGTGATAATCTATCACTTGCATACCTTGCGAAAACTATTCCAACCTGAACTCATAAATCAAGTCATTTTTATTTAGTTCTGCACCTACAAGTAGCGACCAGATCAGCATTTGAATATGTTGCTTCCAGGCCACAACCAAATCACTCCTAAGTATGCATTCAGCGAAAAGTAAAAACAAGAAACGAACCCACGATCATAAAAATTGAAAAGTTCTCACCCTGCCATGCCGTCAAGGAGCGAGATCTTCCCGTCGATTCGCTGAATAGTCCACGCTTTCGTAGTCATCCTTGCAGAAACTCAAATATGGACACTTTCACATCCAGTTTTCCGCCAAAGCGCGGATATACAACATCTGTACGGAATGACAGCACCGACAATCGCACAGCCACATTCGCACGAGGCGGCGGGCGACGGTTGTGTGTTGTATTCCAAAATGTGTTCGATCTCACTCGAGAGTTGAACTTTCGACCCTCGGCGTCCAAAAACCTACTCGCGTCTAGCGTTGTTCTTGTGTTCCTCTCACCTCATTGTCACGTGACCCAACCCGCAGGAGTAGCTCAACAAAGCCGTCGAAGAAACGAACGCGACGGACGACCGTTGAAAAAAACGCGACGCCGTGGCGCCACGTGCTTTTCTTTTTTCTTTTTTTTTTGTTGGCTTCGCCTCGGACGTAGAGGGAGAGGAAAGTAAAAGAGAACGTGCATTGCAAAGAAGCCAACTATGAAGGGGAGCCTTGCGAAGAAGCGCACTACCAGTTCAGCCTACTCATGCAGACGCTCCTTGAAGGGAGAGAGGGAAGCGCTACGGCCTTAGCTCTAGGTGGTGTTGGCTCAGTGGGCTAACGCGTGTAGCCCCGGTTCTTGACTGCCTTGCCGAAGGCTCGGGTTACTTCCGAAGCTATGGGCCGCAGACGGCCGCGTTTGTGGTGACCACAGGCACAAATAATGCGAGGCACGCTGTCTCGTCACTCTGCCCAAAAACAAACCAAACACAAAAATATAACCTGAGGTCTTTAGAACCTAGCGGAATTGTGTTACTTTAAACGGCAGGGAATGTTTGGGTTTAGAGGGCAGACTGCTTTCAGGGCCAAAGGTCAGATCCGCAGGGCAATGACCATCTGGGAGAGGGAAATTTCCACGCTTGGTGCGCCAACCTGGGCTTGAGTCCGAGGAACAAAGGGCAGTGCGGAAGAGACTCGGAGGCGAACGGACGCATCGCGTCGTCGAGCGGGGCGACGAGACCACTGTCGACGGCCTCTCGCCAAGTACAGGACGGAGTTCTGCTGTGTGTGAGCGTGTCAGCTGAAGAAGTGGGTGCGAGGCCAGGGGGCCCCGCCCGAGCTAGCTGACCGCCAGAACTCCTCCACCTTGGACAGGGAGACGTCAACCATCGACTCGTCAGATGAGACTTTCCGCACTCGATGTTACTTCTTTCATTCGCATCTTTGGATTCGGTTAATCGTAACATCTTCATTAGTAACTGCATAAGCCTACGTAAACGTATAGGTTTGTAAACCCTGTTTTCATAAGCGTTCTAACCCATATTACAGAAGCTATCTGTGCAGAGTGCATGTATCGTACTTAGCTTTCTGCCCACCCCTAAAGTAAAGTTTCTTTGTGTTCTCATCCTACGTCATCTGGTTCTATTCGTTAGTCAGACTCTCTACCAGAGCGTGGACCTATCGCTCGGTCAGTGGTCCGCCCTTTAACGACGTCACAACCGGAGAACTCTCTCTCTCGATTTTTTTTTCTTTGGTTGTGACAGTTACTGACATCGAAGAACTTGTGTCCATTTCTGGAATCATAAAGCGCTCAGAGCAGTGTGGCTGCTCTAGTGTATTTAAAGCCGCAACACTCTCCATAGATATTGATCTTCTAAATTATTTATAATTTGAAGCTCTTTATTATCTAACACTTCTCACTGGTTTGCAGAAGCAACTCGGTTGTCGGCTGAAAGATTGATTCTGACATGTGCTTGTGAATGGGAGCTAGAGGAATTTACTACCTATTTCATTCGAAAAAAGTGGCAGTTGTGAATTGATTGATTAGTAGATGATAAGAAGATTTGAAATAAAACGGGCTAGCTCCGCGGTATCAATTTCTTCGGGAGGTGGCCTCGCAAACTTTTCAGCATAGTCCAGCCGCTGCCATTCAGAGATGATTTAAGACAGTGAGTTTCTCAAGAAGCAACGTAATAAAACTATGATGCCTAATTTGACCCATTTAGACGTCAGCCACAGTCGCTACTTGAATACAGTAAAATGTTGGCCCCTCTGATCGCCACCAGCCGGATGACCACTAACGTTTTGCTCCAGTACACGCTGTCACCAGTTTTTACGGAAATAAATATTGTTTTAAAAGTTGACGTATTTAGAAAATGTTTTAGCTATTGCTGATAAAATTGTTCTAACGTAAACCGCTGAAGGGACGTTTTGGTGTGCTGCTTTGAAACGAACGTCCTAGCTCCTTGTTTGCATTACACTATGGTACCTTGCATAACATTAAATATGTGAAGCCTACACCTGGCTGCCCGTTAAGAGCAATATTTTTATGTTATCAGGTGCACACCCTCACATGTAATCTCTAATGATTTATAATAAGCGCAATCGACTCGCACAAATAGTGTTTCGACCAGGCACTACACTCTAAGAAACAATAGAGGGAAAAGGTAGCAACGGCGCATTTTCCTCTCTTCTACTGACGCACCCGCGCCATCCCCAAGCGGACACGAGAAAAAGGGAAGAACGAGACGTTTTTCTCCTTCTCCAAGCAGACGGGAGAAAGTATCCGCCCTTCCGACTCAACTTCTTTCGGTTTTCGTTTCACGAGCACGTCGCAACACGTTGTTCAATAAATGTTATTGAGTTGATTGAGCTTCAGCGGCAGCAAGGGCCGCCTGTATTGGCGGTCTTTGCTGCAATTTCACGTACAGTGCCCCAATGTAAGCACTGGATGAAATTCTATTGACTCTACAAATATATTGCCGAGGTGGTGCATGACGGATACGTTTGGGCCAAAAATGGCAAAGCGGCGCCGTCAGACAGCGCGTCTCCATTGGCACAGTAGACCAACTGGAACATGCGCATTTTTATGTAAAAATGCGGATAAGAATAAAAAATTGGGGCTCCAATTCACGCACGCTGTGTAGAGTGGTTGGTCAGCGAAGCGATGAAACGCAGCGGATGTTTCTGAGCCATCGCAGCCAATCGGAGGCTGTGTGAGTATCACGTGACCCAGAGAGGGGGCAAAGCGACGCGCGGAAAGCGTATCACGGGCCACGTCCACAGAACGGGATTGGCTAAGATAACTCGTAGCATCCGCTGCGTCCGGACGTAAGGTGAAACGGGGTATACGCGGCTAGTGACGTTACTCCCCACGGCTCAAGCTGTCGCCGCCGAGGCGCCGTTATCATCCATTATGCGGTTTGCACTTCACACGAGGGCTTCGAATGACGTCAACCCCTTTCGAAGCAGCTGCAAACCTAATCTTTACCGGAACGCGTGGGAGGGTGTTCCTATTGTTCACACGCGCATTATCATCCATCATTTGGTTTCGATGCTTGTTTTGTGGTTTCTTTAGTGTAACGGATACTGAGCTGTATGCTGTATGCCTGATTTCAAAGGAGATATGCTGTTTTGCCTTCAATTGTTCGCCGGGAGTTTTTTGCTTACAACGCCGACGACACGAAAATTTGCTTGCCTGGTAGAGGTATACAGCTTCGCTGTAAAAAAAAGCGATGCGTTGCCAAAAAAATAAAAAAAGGGGGGAGGGGGAGGAAGTTTTGCGGCATAATAAATCGGTAGCGGTACCTGGGTAAGCTGGAATATCCAGCGCTTTGCTGTTGGAAAACGCGCAGCGTCCTATACGTGCCGCCAAAATAATTTTGTCAACTGGATGTACGGAACCAGCTGTTTCAGAAGCAGGTGACCTTAGATGCGACAGAGGCAACGGAAACGAGCGTTCAAACGAAGGCAACTGCACTACGCTCTTTCTCCCTCGCACTCATCAGTGCCACGTGGTCGAAGCTGTGGCAGAAAGGAGAAACATGTAGTATGTTCCCCGTATTCAATGCGCGCTTGGCGCGCCATCCTTTGGTGTTTGTGGAATTGGTGTATTGACCTGACCGATAAAGGTACCAGGCCACACAAAGAGCGTCCCTCGCGGCGTGCTGACGTTCTTCCGTCCGAACGTGGTGCTGCGAGTTGGCACTCTGGAGCATCGCTCTTGAACCACCGGCCACAACGGGCAAGTCTCTCTCGAATGACATAATAACTACACGAGTGGGTCTGAGAGTGCGGTTGGAGAAAGAAGAGTGTATGAACTCTTGGAGACTCTGATAACGGTGTTTGAACAAGTACCTTTACCAGCTGAGTCATTCCACGCCAAACGATCCAGGCCTAACTTCAACCCTCACGGATTAGGTCTAAAATCTTGTAGGTGTTATTTTGGATGTAAAAGTCTATTTTCCGTTATATTTTGCGAGAGCGTGTTTACACGTCAGATCATGCAATAATGGTCCTGGTCATATTTTTTATAGTTACGCAAAAATATATGTTACAGTCATGTTCTTGGGCGGGGTATCGAGCTATCCGCGAACGGCGTGGCTAATTTTCTTCTGGACATATAAAATTTGAAGATCGAGGCGTGGAGATTGCCAAGGTTTCGCTATGGTATTTTGTACAGCCGTCAATTTCACGCCTAAGCGAGCACGCAGTAAAAACTTTTTCTACGTATGTTATGAAAGGTTTATATATGTACATACAATATTAAAAATTACGACAAAAGATTTCTGTGAAAAGGTATTACGGGATACGCAGAATAAACTGGATTTACAGACACATTCGCAAATCATTTACCAACGAAGTATTTCATATAAAACGAGCGAAAATATATTCAAATGATTACTAATTGCATTTTACGAATATATATTTTAAAAAAAAAACATGAATATACTTTTTTTACTTTTCTCTGCCCTGCCCTGCCTGAGTCTAGAACATGTCTCTTTGGAGCCGACGTCGTGCGGCAAAGCCCCTATAATAAAGACAAGTTTGCTCAATTTGAGTGAAGGTTTGCTGTGTTTCTCTTAAGTAGGTCATGTGTTACTCAATGTATTGCCATCACAAGTTAGTTCAAGTCACTGTAAACGGTTAAGGAGTGTTAAAATAATACAAAGTGGAGTTTCTAAAATATTTACGTGCAATTTTGCCACATTTAAAATATGAGCTGCGTTTTTGCATAATTAACAGAACTACAATATCATGGCTAAGAATAGTTTTTTTATATATTCGTGAAGTGCATTTAAAGCAGGGTGTCAAGCCGAACCCGAACCCGAACCGAAAACCGGATCAAAACCGTTATTTTTGACCGAACCGGTACAAAACCGAAACCGAAATTGCACGCTTCGTATTGAACCCGAACCGGAATGAAACCATAATCTGATGTGGCGGTTACCGGTTCAACGAAAACGGTTCAGGGACAATTGTGTGAATAATTGGTCCTAGTCGGAAAAGTGGGGCGTATTTCTTTCTTGTATTGCCAAGACTAATCTTACATACTAGCTGCGTTCGATTTACGTACACCTCTTGCACCAGTGCAGAAAAGTGTAGGGCAGTCTACTTCCTCTATGTGGATTTAGATACGACCGCAGGTGTACACCGCCCTACACTTTTCTGCACCGGTGCAGGAGGTGTAAGTAAATCAAACGCGGCTAGTGTCAGATATTTTTACATTTTGTTTTTATTGCATACGTAATAAAAAATACGTCATCATCAAAAGAAGAGATACAAATAAATATGATGATTTCAATACGCCCCCGCTTTTTGTGTAATTTATTTATTTAGTTGTTTAAGCATTTTAAGCACCCTGGGTGGTATTTCACAAGGGATGGGTTACAATGAAACAGGTAGCAGACTCGTAGGAGCGCGCAAACATACACGGACGCAGGAAAGAAATGGACAAGACCAGCGTTGGACTTCAGCTGAACGTCTAATGACAAAAAAAAAACAAAAAGAAACACCAAGGAAAACAACCAAATCACCAGACCGTCACAGCATCAACACGTGCTCAAAAAAGCTATTTCTTTTTATGTAAATATATCAAGGTTTAGCTGACGAATTGGACTTCTTCCTTTCCTATCTCGTAGGCTTCCAGCAGTTCGCGTGCAGTTTTGTCAGCCCCCCTCTCCAAAATTGTTAGGCTCTCAAATTTCGGCACACACAAGCAATTGACGCAGTGTAAAGGAAGGTGGCCTCCCGAGGTTGACGCAGCGACAGTGCGTGCTCACGTGCCCGGTCTTTGACACATCGGCCAGCCTGGCCGATGTATACACGACCACAGCTGAACGAGATTCGATAAATTACCCCAACTGCGCACTCGACGTGTCTGTTTCTGTGTTTTACGGCACATTCGTTTCCTCTCGTTCCCCAGTCAGCCACTCTGGGGCATAGCTGCGACATCTTACTGGGCGCCGAAAACAGGTAGCATGTCTAAAAGACACGTGTGTGCAGAGCAAAACAAACAGAAACATATAGAGGGCAAGCAATCCAGCAAGAGACCTTTTTACTGTTTACAAAATCACAGCACAGCGTGCGATCTTCACAGCCTAGCACGTGCGTGTTCGTCGCTTCGGAAAGCGAGCAAAGCACGCGCTATGCGCGCGAACACTAAAGATGGCACCGGCCACAGGCTCTTTTTTGGAAAGGTCTATGGACCCATCCCGAAATTATGCCCTCTTCTGGCAGAGTTTGAAATACTGCACAGCTGCCTGTGCAAAAGGCACCACAAAAATGGAAAGCCGATCGCTTATATGTAGTTCACTTAAGAACAGTATAATACAAGTAATAGCCCTGCCACAATAATGGTGTCTTTCGCGCACGTCACGGTGCAGGGCTTTCAGATCTGCCTGAAGAGGGAGTACTTTTGGGATAGGTCTATTGCAAGTATCTCGTGCTCAGAAAAGGCTGCAGGAAGTGCTCGGTCAATATTCAAAGGTCGAGTTAGGAACCGGTTCGAACCGGTTCGCGCTTATTAAAACCAGTAACCGGAGTGATATTATGTGCGCTACACGAAACCGGAACCGAACCGGAACAAAATACAATGCTACTGAACCCGAATCCGAACCGAACCGAAATAATGACCGGTTCGACACCCTGATTTAAAGTTTATCATTTTGATATATAGGGTGTCTGAAATACCCAAGCTCGATCTAAAAATGGACCGTAACAATCGGCGCCTACACGTAGCAATCTAAACTTTTCGTCATAGGTGTATTTCACAGGTCGGTTTATCTTACATATACAGATATGTTTATTGCACAATAAACGAGTACATAAATTACCCAGGCCCGCAAAAGCACGTATGTGCTTGTGGGCGGGACACTGTTGCAATGAACAGAACCAATCACGAGCCACTTAGAAATTGTGTGCTGTTTCGCTTCAAAGCATGTATCGGTGCCCGCGTCTCGGATCACTGATGGGCATGGGCGGACAGTGGTTCGAATCGGATAGCAGTGAGTGACTTAACAAATTTACATTGAAAAAAATCCAAGACGTACAGGCTTTTTACAGCGTCGGAGCTATAGAAATGATGCAGCGCTTTTTGGGTTCGGAGCATTATTCGTCCATCCTTAATCAATGTTAAGCACGTCATTGTTTAACGTGGAATGTGATTGGACCTGGCGGCCCGTGGCTTTGGCCTTTAGTCCATCGTAGGATGGGACAAAGTATAGTACTTCAATCTACGCGGGACCGACAGGGACATCCTCAGATTGTAGTGGACGTCACTGCTTTCCGTACCATGGCGACCTGCGGCGGCGTAGCGGCGTCGGTCAGGAAACACGCACTCTTCCGTCTGCCTTTTGCACGCTTCCGAGAGTCAAACACTTTCGTAGAGTCTCGTTTCGTCCGTCTGCCGCCAGACGACGCCTGCGACGCAGACGCTTTCGCCAAAGGAAACGTCGGTCATTGTCCCGATCCCGCTCGTCCGCGTCTTCTTCGTACCGCTGCAGTAACAACAGCCCTTCTGCAGGGAGTCACTGAGCCTCCGTGTCTGCGACACAACGTTGTCGTTGTCCATCGACAAGGAATCGATTAGTGCCCCGACACTAAGCTCCGATTACGACAACGGACTCTGTAAGCTGGCCGACGACGAGCTCGCTTCCTTGGGCTGTGTCGCGTCTTGGGAGACGTTGGCAAGCCGGGTGGAAGACGGCAGTGACCTAGACGAACGTCCGGCGTCTTCAGTTCTTTGTTTGCCTGTTGCCCTTGTAGACGAGTCTTTATGCAAGCCTCGGGTTATCGTTTCTGCAAACTTCCGGGTCACTGCAGCCGGCGACGGCTTCTGGCAGACGCTGGTTCTGGACTGCTTCTCCGCTGCTTTCAAGTGCCAAGCTTTTGCATACACCGCCATGGTGAAGTCGTTTTCAGAATCATTCTTGGAGCCTTCCACGTTTGCTTCTGCCACAGACTACCGTTCGGTAGTTCTGATGCAGACTGCAGACTACCGTTCGGTAGTCTGCAGTGGAGTAAACGTAGCAAGACAATCAAACTGCTTCTTCAGCGCTGCAGGAAACCCTCAATTTTTATTTGGCGGGTAGTAGTGTCATATAGCGAATCGTATGTTTCAATAAGGCACGCCTGAGAACTTTGCTTCTGGCTGAGCGACAGCTTGAAGGGCTTTCTCGATCCTTGAGAAACGTCGGCTTCATCGCCAGCTTTTCACCCTATATCTCCGATAGCCTTTCTGCCCTTTAGGGCTGAAAGGCTATCGGAGTATAGGGTAAAGCTAAATGTATTTGGGAGGAGGGATGCGTGGGTGACTGCTTGGTATATGGCTGTTAATTCCGCGTCATAGATGGTGGCATGAGATGGGAGTTTGTATTTACCATGTTCTATTATGCTGTCATGTGCATCGGGGATGAGATACGCGGCGCCTACGGTATCCTGAAAGAGGGATCCATCGGTATATATATGGTGTGTGGAAGGAGGCAGTGTAGTGGGTGTAGATTGTAATGAGATAAAAGGAAAGGGGGGAAGTAGGGCGGGGTGGGTATCCCAAATGTCTATGTCATGTTGTAAGGATGACGCTTCATAAGTGCTATCGTGAATAGTGTAGTTGGAGCGAAGGTGGAAAAGATGAAAAAGGGCGATTTCGCAATAGGGAGGATGTTAGTCAAAATGTTAAGGCTAGTATTGCTGACAGTATAAAAGGCTTTACTAATTTTCAGGAGGAGGATGCGTTGAATAGAAACGAGTTTTCGGCGTAGGTGTGAGGGAGGAGGAGATGTCCAGTATACTGGGGCGCCACGTGTGATGATGCGTTCTAAGCTCCGAAGATATATATCGCGAAAGTTTGGGGCTGAAGCCCCAATGGGTACCGGTGAAGGAGGAAAGAGAAATAGTGTGTTTATAGATGAGGTCACGAAGATGGGTAGCGAGAGAGGAAAGAAAGAGAGTGATCAAAATTATTCCTAATATTTTGAGCTCATGGACATGTTTATTGTTGTGATTTCCTAATTCAAATGTGTGTGTGTGGGGGGGGGGGGCGTTTAATGTAGTGACGGCCAAGAAGAAGAAACTTGCATTTGTCTGGGTTAAACTGTATTTTATGTTGGATACTCCAGTTATGAATAAGGGTCATTGCAAAGGCAGGTAGGGGGGGCATGGGGTCAGGGCCCCCATTGAAATCTTCTATTTTGCTGAGTCCTCCTCTCCCCCCTCCCCTCATACAGCATTTTATCATGGGCGCCCTCCCCCCCCCCCCCTCCTCCCGAAACAAAATCCTGGCTACGGGCCTGGTCATTGCATTGTTAGATGTAGTTTCAAGTTGTAATACGGGTTCAGCCAGATATAAGCAGCGCAATGTCGTCAGCGTATGCTTGGACGTGGGTATTGGGAGGAAACGGCAAGTTCAGAAGAGAGGTGAAAAGGATATTCCAGAGTAGCGGGCTAGGGGGAGCCTTGAGGGCTCCTGAGAGAGGCGGAGTAGGAAACCAGCGAGGTCTGTAGGGGATAGGTAAGGGAACGGTTGGGGAGTATGTTTTGAAGAAGAAGGTAGAGATTTGGGTAAATATTTAGGAAGTCTAGAACAAATGGAATCCAGATGATGTTAAAAGCATTGGAGATGTCTAAGGATATAAGAAGGGCTTTAGTGTTAGTAGATAATGTAGAGTGAATATGATTTTTAAGCTGTAGGAGGGCTGAGGTAGAGGACTTGCGGTGCGTGAAGCCAAATTGATTAGGATGGCAAAGGCTACGTGTGTGAAGGAAATGATAATGGCGATTATTGACAAGCTTTTCGAGAACTTTGCCAAGGAGGGAGTTAATACAGATAGGGCGATAGGAGGAGGGTAGGTGTGGGCGCCTATCAGGTTTGGGGAGTAGGTTAACACGGGAATCTTTCCAAATAGGGGAAAATAGGAATAGGTGAGGCAGGCGTTGAACAGTTTTAAGAGCAGTGTCGGACAAATGGAGAGGAGGTTTTTCACAAGGGAGGCTGTTATATTATCAGTGCCAGGTGTGATGCGGAGCGGGATGCGTCGGATGATTTGTGTGAGTTCCGTGAGGGTGAAGGGGAGGTCCTTAGGCGAATCCGGCGGTGTTAGTACGCGGAGGGCGAGCTCTATCTGGGATGCGGAGTAAGACGAAGGATCGTCGCAGGGGAATTGTTGGGCAAGAATAGTTTTGACGGAGTCGGCCAGGGATCGGGTGTAGGCGTCATCAGGCTTAAGAATAGGGGGTATAATTATTGGACGTTTTAATTTGTTGACAGCGAACTTATAGGGTAAAGCGAAAATATTGGACCAGGTGACCTGTGTGCAGAAGGTTTGCCAGGAGGTGGTTTTAGCTGTTTTGATGAGGAGTTTATATTCTTTCTGCGCTGTCAAGAAGTGGGTCTTGTAGAGTGACCGAAGTGGAGGCCCGGCACGCTGGTAGCTGCGAAGCATGGCGCGTACCCGCTTGCGCTCATTCTCTAGCTCAGGCGTCAACCATGGAGTCTGTTTAGTGCTCTGGTATACATATCTAGAGTATTTCTCGTAGAGTGTGCGGATTTTGTGGTATAATGTATCAATATTATATCGTAGTCTGTGGCTATTGCCGCCAACTACACGATCACGTCCCATACTCGATGTTTGCACCGCGTCGTGTGGTAGCACTACTCTAGCGTCGGCGAGCCGATGTGGCCGCCTAGCTTGACGTCGAGCAGGTACAAGAGAAGAGCGCTCATGTAGTCCCAGTACGGAAAATCGCACGCGGCCACCAGCGACGGTGATCGGAGATGTAAGTGCGTCGTGACGTGTCGGAGGACAGACAGAAGTTCCCTTACCATCTCGCGGTGCTTGTCCAGGTCTCTGAGCACCCGCCTGACGTCGCGAGCGGCGTTCTCGAGAATCGAATCCAGCGCCGTGACGACTTGGGCACCGTCGTTCCATGTGGACTCCGAGAGCAATCGGGATGCTTCTTCCGCCCAAGACTGGACCCTTCGCAGTCTTTTAGCGTCGATTTTATGGAAGCTCCAATACAAATTGCAATAGCCGAAGAAAACTTGTTAAAAATAAAACAATAACAGCATCTTCTAACTCGGCACCCAGTAAGTGACTAGAAAGGCCACTTTATGGTAAATGAACAGTGCTCACCAAAATTATATAGAACATGCAAACAGCATAATCTCATGGGTACAATACCTTGACAGCAGCTCAAGAAGTGCTGCATGAAATAGCGCTTAATGTGCAGCACTCCAAAAAAGACTTGAAAGACCACGTTTGGGCAAAATTACAGGGCCCACCAAGCCTATACGGGATATGCAAACTGTGTCCTATCTCATGAGAATGCTGCCACAGTTGCATCGAGGCGAAGCACCAGCCTACGGATACCAAATTGGTCTGAATGAACTTGGTAGAGATGCCCGCCATGTGCCGGAGGCTTATTGCAAAGAAGGTGCCGTGTTATTGAAATCTCTGTTGTACGTCGGAACATCCCCAGATGGCTGAAATTAATCCTCAGTCCTGCACTGGGCCATGCCAGATGTCCCTTCGTCGGTTGGCACGTACAACTCACAAATTTGTCTTTATCTCATGGGAGCACAATCCTGGCAGCAGCCGAAAAACTGCTCAAGGAGGTAGTGCTCAGTAGAATGGCCCAACCAGGGGAGGTCGCTCGCTCAAAGTCGAAATGGCGGCTGGGCCGGGGTGAAATCGTCAAATCAGTCAAATGAGTCAAAGGAGAAATCGTCAGTTATTGAATGGCTTATTCAATAAAAAGTGAAAGTCGTTTACAACTCCCTGTAACGCCGAATTAGAGCGCAGCTCTTGAGGAGGAGGGGGAGGGTATGGGGGGGGGCAAGTGACCTCGGGGGAAGGGGGGAAGGGGGTCACATGGCCTCAGGGGGGTTACTTGACGTCACTGATGACGTCATCAATGATGATGACGATGACGATGCGGATGCCGATGACGTCATCAGGGACGTCACTGATGACGTCATCAGTGATGCTGACGATGACGATGCGGATGCCGATGACGTCATCAGTGACGTCACTGATGACGTCATCGGCATCCGCATCGTCATCATCATCATCACGTGACCTGGGGGACCACGTGACCTCGGGGGGGGTCACGTGACCTGGGGGCCACGTGACCTGGGGGGTCACGTGACCTCGGGCGGTTACGCCGACGGCGACGGCGACGCCGACGCCGCTCAAGCCGGAAACGGGCGCCTAAGAGCTGCGCTCTAAAACATAGAACGCCCACTCATTGAGTCATTTAATCACTGACGGTTTAGGCAGTCACCTAAGCACTTCAATGCGAACCGGGTGGTGATAAGTGTAGATGGACTGGCCAGCAAAATTGTTATGTTTCCTTGGCCTAGCTACAATTTCGGCCTTGAGGGACCGGCTTCTCCTGCTCTAGCTGTTGTATTGAGCGCCATGTGATGGAGCACTTATCTTAAAAGGTAAGACATAGTTTGAGTGTTTCATATAAGTTTGCTGAGCACTGTACCAAAAGTTTTTTTAAAGTTTTGTCCCTCCCGTACAGATGGTTTCAAGTATTGCCCCAAGTTGGGTGTGCGGAGCCCAAAGAACATGCCAGTCTGGCTACGTATACAGGCATGTATGACAGTTAGTAGGAATTACCCCCAGCCGATACATTTTCCCCACATCTTGAAAGTACAGCTTCTGATTCCTTTTAAGTCTAGAAATGCGAACTCGGATACTATTTTGCCGAACCCCCACTCAACAGCTTGTTGCACAATTCTCATGCCACTGTTGAGGAGCACTTGCTGTTGAGTGAGGGTGTCACCTGCGTACGGCCTCATGAAAAGCTGCCGTAATCGGTATGCAGGGTCGCCATAGTTAGTGTAAGAGCGGCCCTGCACAAACTTTTCCAACTTCTCGTAGAGGCCACTCTCGCGTAAAATGACAGCAAAAAACAGAGAAGAAAGCACTGTACTTTTGACTGCTTTTAAGAACAAAAGTTTCATGGTATTGATTTGCCAGTGTGCTCATTTGGCATACTCCATTTTGCAATGCAGTGTGAATACTGCATTACAATTCTTAGTCCTCTGCAGAACAGCACACTCTTTTAGAGTTCAGAAGTAAATATTGTTGCAGCGAACCTCAAAGAAAGCAAGGGCTGCATAAATCGGAAGATATAGTTAAATCGGAACATGTCATTGCAGCTTAACAAAAAATGAAGCACAAAACAGCATTTCAAGGCTTGTTTTTTTCAAGCACAGGAACTGGACTAGCTCATTTGAGAGAATTACATTAATAATTGTATTGAACACATGATTTCCTCCGTGATTTGTATTTGGTTTCATGCTATCTCTGTAGCAAGACTGTTTATACAGTGTTGCTACACAGTTGAAATGCTGATTAATGGAAAGTGTCAATATCAAACATGGTCCAGAAAAGCAGCACCCACCAGCATCATGCCTGTGTCCAGGATAGGGACCGTCAAGTTGGCAGATGATGCCGTTTGCACACATTATGGACTGGTAGTTCAACGTGTGCAGCCTCTTGTGTCCTGAAAAGTAGATCCGCTGGTTGGTGGAAGGGCGGCAAATGGGCCTGTTGTCCTATCCACGAAACCCCAGCAGTTTGGCAGGGGTGCACCTCGGGCATGAACGGCCTGCAATAATGGTGCAGACTTAACGAGACCTTGATGGTGTCTCAAACATGATTTGCTTCTATCAAGTGTCTTGCTTTTATGTTTAATTTTATTCTTCACGTGCTTTGTGTCAGTATTCATTTTTTGTAGTATTGCTAATCTTATAGTTTCTTGAGTTTAAGTGGACCCTGTTTTTTTTTATTTTAACATATCGCGAGCCACGAGGCTAAGGCAGGTTGGTAGGCAATTTAGAAGTACAAGCACACTGCTATCAAGAAAACCACTCACATTTTCACAATTTACAGCTTCCGTGAATAAACAGTTCTATTTGTCAATTTATTTAACAAAAAAGTTTCTAAAAGAGTCCACGTGAAGCGATAATGCTCAATAAATTTGTTATGTTTCGTTCTAGTTGCGTTACCGAAGTTTGCATATGTAGCATATTTTTCATGTCAATAGAATAACGACCATATAACAAGACCTTATCAATATACTTTCTCCCATGCAGAGGGAGTGTTTTTTTTTTTAGGTACACAAATAAACACCTCTCTTTAAACTGTACATTTTTCTAAATTAGTTCTTTTCAGCAGTTTTGGGTAACATATTTGACCTCCTTAACTGGAAATGACAACATTAGGCAGGACTGTTTCGGGGAGAGGGGGGGGCGGGGTGGGGGGGTGGGGGGGGGAACTGTCCATGACTTGAGGTGTAAAGGGGGGAAGGAGGGAAGTCAAAATGCATGTGTATAATATATGGTTGACTGGATATTTGGGGGGGGGGGGCTTAAAGCTCCTTCTGGCTAGGCTACTGGGGGGACCGCGAGGTCCTACCACGTTATTGTAGATGAGGATGAAAAGAACAACGAACGACGTGGCTGTCCTGATGGCGGCTTCCGAACCTCTCTGTGCTCGAGCACCACGAGGCGCGTGCTTGCGCCGCGCCTCGTGCAATCTCTTTTATTTTTGTAAGAAAGATGGATGTGTGGGTGCTTCGCACCCTACAGATATGCCCCCCCCCCCCCTAGCGAGGTACATGAACGAGCGGTTGAGAAGAAGAGAGTCTGTGTTAGTTGCAGTTATGGGCTTGCCCAGTGAACTTGAGCAGTTCTCGTCCGAGAATTCGGCGTTTCCTCGCGTGTCTCAGAACTGATGAGGTTCACAGGTACGTGCTCCAGATGGGCCGGCTTTAAACGCTCGAGCGCAATGGTGTCTGGTCGTCCGTTAATCTGTACAATGAACCCACTGGGCTACTTTTCTAGAACTGGAAACGGTCCTATGTAGTGTGGTTGAAGTGGTTTGCGTCGGGCTGTTTGGCGTACAAACACATGCGTCGCACTCTGTAAGTCTTGAGCGACGTAAGGCGTCTTTGCAGACACCGCTCGCGTAGGAACTGGTCGTAGGTCTGCAAAAACCTCCTTTAGCTTTGTGACGTAGTCTTCTGGCCTCGTGTTTGGAGACGGGTCGACCTCGAAAAAGTCCGATGGTAATCGGAGGGTCGTCCCATAGACGAGTTCAGAGGTTGCACAGCCGAGGTCCTGCTTCAACGCCGTTCGAACTCCGAGTAAGACGAGCGGAAGCTGGTGTACCCACTCGCTGGAGTTCGCGTGGGCCATGAGCGCGGACTTGAGGTGTCGGTGGAAACGTTCAACCAGGCCGTTAGACTGTGGGTGGTATGCCGTTGTCCGGGATCTCGTCATGCCTAAGATTCGAGACAACTCGGTGAACAAGCTGGACTCGAATTGTCGCCCTCTGTCGGTGACGATTTCAGATGGGCATCCGAAGCGCGCCACCCAAGAGGACACGAAAGCCTCGGCGACGGTGGCTGCAGTCATATCTGGCAACGGTGTAGCCTCCGGCCACCTTGTGAAGCGGTCGATACACGTCAGGATGTATCGTTGCCCTCGGGATGTCGGAAGGGGTCCGACAAGGTCAAGGTGAACCTTGTCGAAACGGGCATCGGGCTGCAGGAAGCTCGTGCGTGGAGGGACTGGATGTCGGTGTATCTTCGCGCGTTGACATGCCAAACAGGTCCGTACCCAGTTTCGGACGTCGGACTTGAGCCGTGGCCACACATAGCGATAGACCATTTGCTGTCTTACCCAAGCATCAAGGAGAATGCAGGGATTGGTGTTCCACGCGCCGCACGTGCTGGCCTCAGCAGTAGTAAATTTTCTAAAGCAAATACCTAAAACAAATGGCATCTTGCACGCGCGTTCGTCAATGCTTTCGTTTGGTTATTTACTTCGAATCTTTTATACAGGAAAGGCGTGTGCGTGTGGCGCGTGGAACACCAATCCCTGCATTCTCCTTGATGCTTGGCTAAGACAGCAAATGGTCTATTGGCCACAAGCTTCTGCGTCGCCTTCACGCCGGGATGCGACAACGAATGAATGGCATCAAAAAGCTGCCTTCGTAGAGCAACCGGAACGAATGGGCGATGCGTTCCCGTGGATGTTTCGCAGACGATGGTGATGTCTCCAGGGAATTGGACGTCCTGCAATTGTAGAGCTGTACTTGTTGTGCGTAGCCGCTGCAGCTCCTGGTCGGATGCCTGATGTTGAGCCAGCAACCTGATGTCGACTTGTGGAGAAGATGACGGCACGGCGTCAATTCGGCTCAATACATCAGCGGGGATGTTGGATGTACCTTTGACGTGCCGAATGTCGGTCGTGAACTCTGACAAGAACGAAAGTTGCCGAATCTCTCGAGTCGTGTAGGTGGAACCGGAATTGCGGATGGCGTACGTCAGTGGCTTGTGGTCCATCCAGATGACAAAAGAGCGACCTTCGATAAAATGTCGAAAGTGCCGGACTGCCAAGTACGCAGCAAGCAGCTCCCTCCCAAAAACACTGTAGCGGGTCTGAGCGGCCTTCAACTTCTTGGAGAAGAAAGCCAGGGGTTGCCACTCGCCATCGACGTGTTGTTGCAAGACGGCACCTACAGCAGTGGCTGAGGCATCGGTCATAATCGAGGTTTGGGCGGCGTGCTCTGGATGTCGCAAAAGCACGGCATCGGCCAGTACGTTCTTCACTTCGCAGAAAGCTTGCTCCGCGTCTTCACTCCATGGTACGTTAGATGAGGGACGCGGAGACTTTGTCAGGAGGGAGTCAAGGGGCTGGACCAGTCTCGCGCAGTTCGGAATGAACCGGCGGTAAAAGTTTACCAGGCCGAGGAACTGGCGGAGCTTGGTGATCGAGGTAGGTCTTGGGAAGTCTCTGATCACTTGAACTTTCGACGGCAAAGGTCTCATGCCGTGGCGGTCCAGTCGGTGTCCAAGGAAGTCAAGTTCTGTTCTCCCAAATTCACTTTTTGCGGCGTTGATAATGATGCCGTGATCTGAGAGTCTTTGAAACAAAAGACGGAGGTGGTTGGTGTGCTCCTCCGGTGTCGAGCTAGCGACCAACAAGTCGTCAACGTAGGCGAATACGAAGGGAAGCCCGCGCGTGACAGCGTCGATGAACCGCTGGAAGGTTTGAGCCGCATTACTGAGGCCGAAGGGCATGCGGAGGAACTCAAACAAACCAAAGGGTGTAGTTATGGCTGTCTTCGGGATATCTTCGTCAGCGACGGGTATCTGGTGGTACGCGCGGGTAAGGTCAACCTTCGAAAAGATGGTAGTGCCTTGGAGGTTGACAGTAAAGTCTTGGATGTTCGGAAGAGGGTATCTGTCGGGCACTAGTGTGTTCTTGTTCAGTGCGCGATAGTCGCCACATGGTCTCCAGTCTCCGTTCTTCTTAGACACCATATGGAGGGGGACGCCCAGCTGCTTGACGAGGGTCGGATAATTCCAAGCTCGAGCATATGCTCGAATTCTTCGCGAGCGATGCGGAGCTTTTCTGGAGCCAGACGACGGGGTCGGGAGTGAACCGGTGCGCCCGTTATTTCGATGTGATGGTGAACATCGTGTGAAACTGGTCTGGTCCAGTCAGGAGCTCGCGTGAGGCTTGCAAAATTCTGTAGAGGAGGTTGGAATGGCCCCTCGACGTTATAGCAATCCGCAGTGAATCCCGCAGTGTCAGTTGTTGAGACGCCTTGAACGGAGAGTCGTGTTGTGGAGTCGAGCAGGTGCCTGTCCTTGACGTCCACGAGGAGGCTGTGGTGCTGTAGGAAGTCCGCACCGATGATAGCGTTGCTTACCTCTGCGACCAGGAATACCCATCGGTAAACACGTCGGAGGCTAAAATTCAGGGTGATGGACCGTTCCCTGTAGACGGGGATCAACGAGTTGTTGACAGCCCGTAGGTAGTAGATGGGTAGTAGGCGTCAGGGATCGATCCGCGCGTGCTGCAGGAATGGCACTTATCTCGGCCCCGGTATCGACGAGATAACGGGTTCCCGTGGTCTTGTCGGCGATGTAGAATAGGCGACTTCCTGGTAGGCCCTGACCGCTCGTCGCCTCTAGAGGTCGGCCGGCCGGTTTCCCTGCCAGGAACAAGGCCGGAGGCAGCGTCGGGCTTCAGATCCAAAGCGGCGATGGTAGTAACAGACACCCGATGGGCTTGCCGAGCCGGGGTGGTCAGGATTCCTTCGTCGAGATGTTGAACGTCGGCGTTGTTGTTGACTGCGCGGAGGATCTCGGTGGTGAGTTGCTGCGACAACAATCTGCTCTAACCGCTGGCAGAGCTGCTCGAAGTTTTGCCGGGCATGCCCTGCTACTTCATCGCCTTGTGTCGCGGTGTGAGTTACCGTTACGGCGTTGGCGACGGATGGAGTGGCGACGTCAATAACCGCGTCTGCCAGAGCTGCGAGGCCTGGCAGGTCTAGGGCCGGCGCTGTGGCCAGTACCATCTGGACGTTGGTGGGGAGGCGCTGGAGAAAGAGCTCCCGCAGCAAAGCGTCGCCGATCGTGTTGGCGCGATCTCCAAGGAGCTGCATCATCCGTCTCAGCAGCTGGGATGGACGACGATCGCCGAGTTCTTCCGCCGAAAGGAGTTGTTGGAGGCGGGAGCGGTCGGACGCTTCGGTTCGCTGCAGGAGAGCCACCTTGTGCTGGTCGTACGGAGCAGTAGTCGAGGGGTGGGCAAGAATGTCGTATACCTCGTCGGTTGCTGCCGGCGACAACGCCGAGACGACATGATGGTACTTGCGCTCCTGGCTTGTGAGACCAGCAAGATGAAATTGGGACTCCGCCTGCATGAACCAGACCCTCGGGTTTCTGTCCCAGTACGGCGGAAGTCGTATTGCCACTGTCGAGATGGGAGCCGGGGATGCAGCTGATGCCCCTTGGGGCTCGCCGGTGCTCATGGTCCTCGTCCGGGTCACCAATTTGTAGCGCCTTCGATGTTGAGGACGGAAGAGATGGTGCGACCGACTCCGAGCTTACGTGAAAACGTTCTGTTTAATCCAAGTGCCGTTGGGCTCGCGCCAAAGAGTCGATTCGTTGTCTTTGTTGGTGGCGACACTGGACGTGTTGGCTGCTACAGATAGCTCCCCCCCCCCCTAGAGACGTCGCCTGTAGGGTTGCAGCAGGCTGCAGGGGACGGAGCGATTCTGTAAGCAGTAGGCGATGGAGGTTCCAGGAGTGGCGCTGTTGCTGTTGGCGCGCTGCGAGCGGAATGACGCGGCAGAAAGCGGTGGACGTTAAAGACAGCGTGCGGGGACTGGACGGGTTCTGGTTAAAGTTGAGGTCAGGTGAAGTGGAGACAGCGGGAACAACGATCCGGTAGTGCTGTGGCTCCGAAGTTTAGCGGGCTCCATCTCCACTCAGGCTCCAGGGGAGATGGCGGCCAGCTGCGGGACCGATGCAGTGTAATTCCCGGAGATGACGTACCGAGTGGAGGGCAGATGCCTGACCTAGTAGTGATGAAGAGCCATGGTCGGTCAGCGACGTGCCTTATGCACAGACTGGTGCGCCGTAACTTGCCATGCCCCAGCGTGGTGCGGTGCGGCACGCCCCACATGTTGTGGCAGCACGCGACCGTGCCAGGCCAGCACCCCACCACTCAGATGAGCACGACTGCCGGGGCGACACCAGGGACTCCGGCAGTGGTGGAAATGCCAGCGAACGTAGACTTGCCGTGCCGGCGGGGTGAGCGAGGTGGTCGCAGCCCGTTGCTGAGAGATGCCGGCGGCAGACGCGACGAGGCAGAGGTGGTGGCGGAGGCACCGGATGCGGGGGCTGTGGTAGATGTGCCTCCCGCAAAAACATCCGAAATGCCATGCCGTTGCCATGCCCCGGGCCGCGGAGAACGTTCTCCTAGGTGGCAGGTGCTCGGAGCCGATCATCACGTCCGGGTCACCAATTATGTGGGGGACCGCGAGGTCCTACCACGTTATTGTAGATGAGGATGAAAAGAACAACGAACGACGTGGCTGTCCTGATGGCGGCTTCCGAACCTCTCTGTGCTCGAGCACCACGAGGCGCGTGCTTGCGCCGCTCCTCGTGCCATCTCTTTTATTTTTGTAAGAAAGATGGATGTGTGGGTGCTTCGCACCCTACACTACTAAACACCAGTAATGAAAAGTATCATTATGCGTGACGCTGCGAGTTTTGACTATTGCAGGGCGCTTCACGAAACTCCAGTCAAATCCCTTCAGCAAAGAGTATTTATCGCACGGAGAAATGGTCATCTCTGCCAAAGAGTTTCTTTAGAAAGGTGAATATTCCCTTTCAGTCACTGTGTCTCCGTATGTAAACGCAATCGTTTTAGCCTTTTTGTTCGCGCTAAAAGCTATTAATCACACCTGGCGCTGCTGTGGCTTATATTTGAGACCTTTTTAGTCACTATGTGGCACCATCTAGCCCCAGGAGCTCGAAGCATGACTAAAACACGTATTGAAGATAGACGCCTCCATGTTTTATGGAAGCCCCGGTAAGTGCCGGTTCAAATTTAGCGTCTGAATGAGTATCATCCTTCCTGTACACATAAGAGTGCCGTATTTTAATAGAAAGACATATTCTCTTCCGTGATATATCTGTATAGGTTCAGCAATTCAATGCACTCTGCCTGTTCAATTATAGTACTTATTTTGCAGCAACCTATATGGTTGCTACATTGAAAAAACACATGTGATCTGTTTCTTGGCAATGTCATAATGTGAAAACTTCATCTTTGCAACAAAAGTACCGTAATACCCGAGCGTTGCCCCATATGCTGATGTACTTTGACAATACCGAGTCTGCGAAACCACACAGGTATGTTAGCGCGGCTAAAAACAAGTTTCGTACGCAAACGGAAGTGGGCACGGAAACGGAAGTGGGCGCGGGAGCTTCATATTCAAAATTGCTTGCATTTACAATACATAATGAAGTCGTAAATAAGAAACTGGTCACCTTTGAACACTGCAAATCGAGCCTCGCATTATCCATAAATTCTGCAAATACCCGCCTTGAAAAAATTTATACACACGCACCTTAGATGCTGTAGATTTTGTGACATTGAGACACAATACCTGTGCTGCATGTCGGCATTTACGGTGTAGTACCACAAGGATATCCGAGACTGCTACAATGACACCGACTGTCTGCACACACACACACACACAGATGCACCGACTTCATAGAGCAGTTGCCTTGGCATGGGGACGAAGCGCAAGCACCTTGCTGGCCTGACAGGAACTAATTTATTTAGCCTTGACCCCTTAGCTTCTTTGCTTAGACGTTGCACTGGCACCCACAATATTGTTGTCATCTTGCAACAAACGTTTCTCAGTGGAATGTTTTCACTGCAGTCCAACACATGCTTCAGCTCGAACTCACAATGGGTTCATCATCACAGGCATCAGACATACTTTTCCTTGGTCTGAGTTCGCTTCTTGACATCAGTGACGGTTGGCAGCGAGTGTCCTTGATTGCAGAGTTTCAGCTTTCCGTTTCTTTTGTTTGGCATTCTTGGCGTTCATGCGAACATTCATCTTGCTGCAAAAATTTCACAAGAAAACGCTTGTTGGCTTTCTTGTGAAAACACGGGTTTCAAAATGAGCTCACTCGTAAGTTAATTTTCACAGGCGTCGAAGTCGGAAGTCTCCTTTTTGGCCGATGACGCTATGCAGAAACGACACAATGTACATCTTTTTTCACATTGATGTGTTGGTTGCAACCGTGATAATCTATCACTTGCATACCTTGCGAAAAGTATTACAACCTGAACTCATAAATCAAGTCATTTTTATTTAGTTCTGCTACTACAAGTAGCGACCAGATCAGCATTTGAATATGTTGCTTCCAGGCCACAACCAAATCACTCCTAAGTATGCATTCAGCGAAAAGTAAAAACAAGAAACGAACCCACGATCATAAAAATTGAAAAGTTCTCACCCTGCCATGCCATCAAGGAGCAAGATCTTCCTGTCGATTCGCTGAATAGTCCACGCTTTCGTAGTCATCCTTTCAGAAACTCAAATACGGACACTTTCACATCCAGTTTTCCGCCAAAGCGCGGATACACAACAGCTGTACGGAATGATAGCACCGACAATCGCACAGCCACATTCGCACGAGGCGGCGGGCGACGGTTGTGTTTTGTATTCCAAAATGTGTTCGATCTCACTCGAGAGAGGAACTTTCGACCCTCGGCGTTCAAAAACCTACTCGCGTCTGGCGTTGCTCTTGTGTTCCTCTCACCTCATTGTCACGTGACCCAACCCGCAGGAGTAGCTCAACAAAGCCGTCGAAGAAACGAACGCGACGGACGACCGTTGAAAAAAACGCGACGCCGTGGCGCCATGTGTTTTTATTTTTCCTTTTGTTTTTGTTGGCTTCGCCTCGGACGTAGAGGAGAGGGAAAGTAAAAGAGAACGTGCATTGCAAAGAAGCCAACTATGAAGGGGAGCCTTGCGAAGAAGCGCACAACTAGTTCAGCCTACTCATGCAGACGCTCATTTAAGGGAGAGAGGGAAGCGCTACGGCCTTAGCTCTAGGTGGTGTTGGCTCAGTGGGCTAACGCGTGTAGCCCCGGTTCTTGACTGCCTTGCCGGAGGCTCCGGTTACTTCCATAGAGTTATTACAATAAACGCTAGAGGCTCAGCTGGCGCTAGTGTGCTGTTGCATTTTGAAGCAGACAGCAAGCAGTCAGAAATTGACTTCCGGTAATGCATTTCTATGGGAAAAAGCGAGTGCATTTTCTCTCTGCACTCGATTATAAAAGCAAATATCACGAATAATTTGTACGTACTTGGCACATTGGAACATTTCTCAGTCACGCAGACGAAATAATTGGTCAGTTACAGCATTTTTATTTGAAATTCGTGGCATGAAAAACGGTGTTAAAACCGCTTCGTGCGTGTATTTATGTGCACTGTCGGACACTGTTAGCACGAACACGGCGTCGACGCTTTCCAACACGGGGGATATACGTGCCAAACGAACGAAGGACATCTGGAAATCCAAGAGAGACGGCAAGAACTACGCAGTAACACTGGATAAGTAACTCCTTGTGCATGCAGACGATCAAAATAAATTGGAAGCCACGTAATATAGTCAGATTTGCAATAAATAGGTACTACTTCATTCTTTCTGCTCGTGAATATGTGCGAAGATGTTTGTTCTGGCTTCAAATCATCACCCGCACGCTCCAAATCTTTGCAAATGGGGGAGCCAGAGAGCAGGTGCCCGATAAAAACTGCCCGACATAGGAAATAATAGAACGACACACCTTTCGTAGCTCACGTGCTTCATTTTTCGCGTTCGGAAGTTTCTTTAACCGATCCTAAAGGTGCACGACGGAGTCATTTTCATCCAAAGAAAGGACGGGCATATGAGCAATATAAGCACCACCGAAATGCTAGCAAACCTTGAACACAATCTACATTCCTTTCGATCGTTAGTTTGCTTAGAATCGTCGCTCGTTTTCACATACCTTCCTTGAAACAGAGGTTTGGGCGTGAAATAGAGCGAAGTTTAACATCGTTCAGTGGTAAAGAAAAATGCTGTAACTGAAGCAATTACACTTTCACAATACCAAACGGTATTGTGTACGCACGCCGGTACGCTGCTCATCCAGATCGATACGGGCAGGGGTGGGGATTGAACCCAGGATCCCTGGGTTCTGCAGCGCGAGCTTTCGCTCCACGTGCTCCGAGCTGGTGTGCGCTAGCCCACTCGGCCACCGATCCACTTTTTTTTTCTTTATTGCATGGAAGTGGGTACGATGAGCATACAGAATACTTTTTTAGGTTAATCTCTTATAACATCATTGTACATCAAAAATATTTTATATGTTGGAGAGTATTAAATAAAGGTACCCATTCAGGTACAACAGTCTGGGTTTCATAAACACTTTTGATGCGGGTAACAAGTTCAATGAAATGAAGTCTTACAGTCTTAGGGTGTAAGTTCTCGTTTCTAATGTCCATACGGGACTTCCACATGCTGTATAATGAGAGCAGCATTACAAGGTCATAAGGGAAGGTGTCTTTTGAGGACACAGGTAGAAAACGAATGGTGAACAAAGTGATATCGATGTCTTTTTTAAAGTGCGTTGCAGAACATCCCAGAAAAAGACAGCATCCCAACAGTGGATGAAAACGTGCTCAACTGCTTCTGGCGATTTACATAACGTACAGTTTTCTGACCATGGAACAAATAAACCTTTTTCTCTGAGCCATGATTTTGTAGGTAATACTAAACAATGTAGTTTAAAAAGAAAGTTTTAGCTGCGGGTGGGATGCACATCTTTTTAACTCGGCATAGGACATCGCAACTGGATCCACCGTCAGCCACCGTTCGGTAAATTGGTAGAGGAAACAGGACACTTAAAAGATCTCTTACCAACTTTTTCCGCGTTACACTCGTTAGGTAGTCTCCAGTAAATCTTACCGATAAGAACTGAAATGCATCGACCACCTCTTTTAAATATCCCACCAGTACAGTTTCTTGGTATCCACCCGAAGATACAACATAGTCAGTAAGAGAGCTTGCCAGTCTATTCTGTACTATTTATCGAAGAAAGGGATGCTCTTGGTCTCTTAGAAAAAGAAAGCGGGAAACCAATTGGCGAACAAACATATGTGGAAGTCCGAGCCCTCCGTCAGGTACACGGCGAAACAAGGTATCTCGACGCATAGGTTCCCAAACAGATTTCCATACAAAAACGGCGAATACCCTATGCAGCCTTTGTATATTTGTCCGGGCACAATGCAGTACCTGTAGAACGTACCACAGTTTAGCCGCCAAAAAAACGTTACAGACTGTGGAACGGGCGAAAATTGACAAATTCCTGTAAGACCAGCCTTTGGTTCGCTTTTCCAAATCGTTCGCCACTCCAGACCAGTAGGTCCTGCTGTTCCGGAAGTGCCTTAAGGGCACTCCGAGATAGTCGCAAGGAATACAACTCCACTGTATGTCTTCATATTGTTCAGGCGTCGTGGCCCACGCTCCGTGCCAGAATCCTCTGCACTTCTCTAAATTCACTGAGGCCCCAGTAACCTCACAAAAGTTACGCGTGAGTTCAACAGCCTTGGTCACACTTTTTTTGTCTTTGCAAAAGTAGGCAATATCGTCTGCATAAGCCAGGACCTTAATTTCGATTTTGCATAGAGTAAAACCGCGGACGTCTTTACTTCTAATTATACTTTGACATAAGGGTTCCAAGTACAAAGTAAACAGTAAAGGAGAAAGGGAGCAGCCCTGCCGAACTGAAGAACGCACTGGGATACTTTCGGTGACACTGTTACTTATGATTAAACTTGTGGAACAGTTGCGGTAAGACATTTGAACACCCTGAAAAACAATATCTCCAATACCACCGTGCGACAAAATCATGAACAGAACGGTGTGACAAACACGGTCAAATGCTTTCGCTAGATCAATTTGGAGCATCGCAATTTGGTCGTTATTACTCGTGACGCACTCTAGTACACTTCTCGCAATATGAACATTGGTCTGTATAGCCCTCCCACGAATCCCACAAGTCTGGTGATCACCGACTAAATCACAAATGACATGTTGTAATCTATTAGTCAAAACTTTTGCGAAGACCTTATAATCTACATTGCATAACGTGATGGGCCGATAACCACTCACGTGCAAAAGTTTGGTTTTGTCGTCAATCTTTGGTATGAGAATAGTATGAGTGTGCAAAAAAGAGGGGGTAACGTGTTTGCCTTATAAGCCTCTTGAAAGATCTCTAACAAAATGGGAGCTAAAGCATTTTTACGCAGTTTATAAAATTCCCCTGTGATACCATCCGGACCAGGAGTTTTTTCTTTCGGAAGGTCATCAATGGCTTTTTCTATTTCTTGTAAGCTGATGGGTTCCTCTAGCCCCTTCCTGCACTCCTCATCTAATTGCGGCAGTAAGGCTATCAGTTCCTTAAGATAGTCATTATTTACCGATGAAGCACTTTTCCCAAACATCTTCCGGTAATGCTCAACAAAGACGTGGGCTATGGTTTCCTTATCTGTGATTATCAAGTTATCTTCTATTTCCGTAATTTCTTTAGTTATGGCGTACCTCTTCTCCTCGTCCATTGCTCTCTTTGTAGGCTGTTCTCCCATAAGATACTTTTCTGTGCGCGTGCGCACAACAGCTCCTTGGTAACGTTCCTGGTACAACGTATCTAATTCGGCTTTCATGCGAGTTATGTCTTCAAAACCCAGTCCGGGGTTTGTACATTCAAGTTCGACCAAGACGCGCAAATTACGTAACAGGGCTTTTTCTGTTTCTGACTTCTCAAATTTCAAAATACTGCTCCTCTCAATTGCCAACTGTTTTAAGTCTTGCTTATATAGTTCCCATTTAACGAAAATGTGCTCAGACATTTCTCCTACTTGTTTTAGGAGTTCTTTAGAAGTGGCCAAAAAAGTTTCGTCTTTTAGTAGTTGACAGTTCAGTTTCCATAGCTTCCAGTTAATTGTCTTTTTTCTTATCTTCTTCCCTACTGTTAACGAGACCACACAGTGATCAGTAAAAAATACTGGATCCACCGTATAACTCCCTATACAGTTGATAAGGTCTACGGAACAATAAATTCTATCTAGGCGTGCGTGAGAGGAGTTCTGAAAATGCGTAAACTGCAGTTGCTTTCCTCCTTGTTGAAATGAGGCTGCGTCAAAGATATTGCTCTCGTCAACCATATTCAGCAGTATTTGTGCCCTTTTGTCAATACGTGATTTAGTAGGCGTCCTGTCTGCTTCCTCACAAACACAGTCGAAATCTCCTAAAAGAACTACCAATTTGTTACAAATTAAATAGGGCCGAAGATTTTGAAAGAACGCTACTCTTTGATTAACGTCATTTGGTGCGTAAACACATATTACACGCCAATACACGTCAGTAACTCGAAAGTCGCACATAATGAAGCGCCCGCAAAGATCTGTCGTGACCATTAATTCAGATAACTGAAAAGACTTCTTAATAAACAGCATGCAACCGCCAGAGAAACCAACAGCATGGCTAACACATATTTCATATTGACGAAGGAAAATTTTCAGGGCATGTTCTACTTGTTCCTCTGTTGACAATTGTGTTTCTTGCAGTGCCACAAAGTCAAAATCCTTATCGTCAAGGAGGCGCTTTAAATGATATTGCTTTTTGCGGGAATTGAAGCCTCTAACATTCAAGGTCATAAAACGGATGCCCTCGTGAGAAGGAGAAGGGGGAGGAGGTAGGGGGGGTATGCGGGTGAGGGGGGTGGGGAGGAGGGGTTACATTATCATCTAGCGCGCAAGTGATGTTTTCCGCTTACTCGCGGTGGTGACTGGCGGTACCTCATTTTTTCGTTTGGTCTCATTAGCGTCTTTTGATGTGCTGTGGGTCGTGTCCATGCATGTGGCTTCAGGGTTGTCTTTGTTGTCGTAATCCGTAGGCTTGTCTGCGGGGTCCGCCGGCTGCCTCGATGCTTCTGATGGTTGCGGGGTTCTCTCGTCCTTACCCTCCTGGGTAGATGCAGCTTCGCCTTCCGTCGCTGCGCTGATTTGAGGCGGCTGGATGTTCTCGGCCGACGCCTGGCACTCGTTGGGACTTGGGGACGTGTGCTCTGCAGAGACCTCTTGGGTGGGAAGGATGTCTCCACTTGCATCAACAACCTTTGAGATGTCTATCATCAGCTCGGAGTTGGAATCTGCTTCAGCGCCGGGGCCTCGAAGTATACTTGCGTAGCTGGAATAGCACTCGTCGCTTTGGTGTCCGTATCTGTTGCATCGGGCGCATTTCGGAGTACGGCATTGTCGTCGAATGTGGCCGACTCTCTTGCATCTCAGACACAAGGGCGGCCGTCCGGACATGACTACGAGAGACTGCGATCCGGCGACTTTTAGCAGATGAGGAATGCTTTCTGATGTCGCGGTGTCGTGAAGAGTCATGCAGACCTCTCTGTTCATTGTCTCCATGTTCTCCATCCCGGGAACGCGCCACTTCTCTCTCGCGACACTCCGCACCGTTCCAAAAGGCGCCAAGGCTTCAGCGACCTTTTTCTCTTCTAAGTGCAACGGTAGCCAGAGCAGCTTGATCTTGACATCTTTCGAATTGGGATCAATAATGAAGCACTTTTTTCCTTTTACCTTGAGCTCTTTCACCGCTTTTAGCTTTTCCGCGGCTGCAGGATTTGCCATCGTTGCCATCCAGAAGTGGCTCATTTGAAACTGCCCGAGGGACAGCACCTCACTAAGATCAATCACATCTTTCAGACCGTCGCGAAAGTCCATCGCACGGTACGGATATCGACGACCAGTGAGGTCAGCATGAAGAAAGACGGAGTTAAGGCACAAAGCCGCCGGCGGAAATCGTGGAAGCAGGATTCGGTACTCATCTTGGCTTACCGCCTGAGCCTGGGTATTTCCTGGGCCTACGGGTGTCGTCACAGTGTTCTCCGGGTGCATCATTCGAAGATCGGTATTGACATTTAAACCTGAAGTACTGGGGTTTCCTCGGCTTGAAGCCGATTGATGATTTTCCTTGGAGATCATGAAAGCCCGACCGTTCGAAACGGCGTCTTCTTCTTTCTCCACTCGGCCACCAATTCCCCCGGCGCTGTGATCCAATGATACCAAAGGGCTCCAGTCATATTAATTCATAAGTTTATCCGTCTTTTTTTTTTCGTAAATTACAGCATGATGAACAACCCGCTTCTCGTTTGAGGGCACCACAAACACAATGAGTGACACAGAGTAGTAGTCTGCCACTTTTTGTTCAATCGACCCTGAGGCAAAGTTGAGTTCATCTAGTCTAACAACTACGTGATCAATGCACGTGCTTGTAATTTTAGTTCCCAAACTCTCTTCCCGCGTGAAATTCCCTATCACATTGTCTAGACCAAAGCCCGACAACAAGTTAATATACTCTGCAACACCATATTTAGGTACGTTCATTACATCGATGTTGATATCTTCAGCTAGAACGAGATGACTGACATGGTTAAATTGTTTTAGAAAATATTCCAACTCGCTGTAGAATAAAAAAAAGATTTGAGCTTGGTGGTTTTATAAATGGCGCAAATTACAAATGACGTGGTATGTTTTGAAATTGCAACAGCCAAGACCTCAGCATGACAATACAGGAAATTCTAACCTTTCTTATAACCTTTTCTGAGCTTGCCGATTTGTTATATATCTACCTAGACGTCTTATTTGATGTCAAGTGACCACTATGCGCATTAAGCATCAGTTTCTGATGAGATCGACCTGAAATGGCTCTAAAGAAATAGAAGTCATTATTAGTGATAATTTTTTTATTTTACAGCCAATATTTTTTTTATTTTACAGCCTATATTGCGAGCAAAGGTTTACATGCTGCGCATTTCCGACTTGCAAACAGTGGGACTAATAAAAAAAATCTTTATTCACAAAAAAGTGTGATGTCTTTTTTTTTTGTTATTTAAGCAGCAATTTCGCCCCCCTAAAACCAATGTCTGGGACCGCCACTGGCATAGCGGGTCTGTTTGGAAGCCTAAGATCAGGGCTCACAGATTTGTTTGCTTTATTGAAGCTGCCCGGGTGGCCTCACTTTAGTTCTGGCAAACTTTTCGCAAAGGAAATTAAGCGAGTAATCCAATCCAAGCTCTCAAAAAAAACATTGCCGGAGCACGTGTCCACGAATTATGTGTCCCTTAATACCCGTCTACAAAACCTGTATCCACGAAATATGTTTCAACAAAAGGCTAAGGACCCACGAGGATGTAGTACAAGTAATTTTTAAAAGAAAATTATAAAAATACCGAATTGAGTATTTCCTACCTTCATTTAAAGGGATACTAACACGAAATTTCGGCGCTCATTTTTTGGTCTATATGTGTTCAAAGGAGCAGTATCACATGGAACATACCAATATCTTGTTAAAAAAGTCTCGAAAAGGAATTTTAAAACGAATGAAACGATTAGCAAAGAGCACCTGGTGGATGTCGCTAACGCCTCGTTTGTAATGCCCGTCTAGGAACCTTGACAGCTGGTGACGGTGAGTGTCTTGCCTCCGGCCACGACGAGAGAAGAGGGGTAGGAGGAACTCCCCTCTCTCCGAGAATCCCTTTTGTGTGTCGCAGAAGTCGCTATTGTCCCCCTACAAGATTATAGAAGATTAACCCGTCACTCAAAATTCGTACAGAAACAGCCGCTTCGGTGGCTGGAACCACTAGGCCATCCTCTCGACGTCAGCCTCGCCGTAGCTTTGCTCGTCCCGAGACGACCTACGTCACGATTGCGTTGGATGTCACGTGCTCTAAGCTGGGCCTTCTCCGAGCGCTTGCCAGACTGGGCCGTTTATAACTAAAAATACAGCCGCCAGGATCAAAATACAAACGTGCGATTGTCATTTACGGATATTGTGGATCATATTCAACCTATTTTTGAACACGACAGGAATATTTCAAATTTCGTTGAAGTATCCCTTTAATGCACAATTGGCGCATAGAAACAGCATATCTTGGTCAGACAACAATGGAGTGAGGAAACGAGGGGCTTGATTACTTAAGAAGGAGCAACAGAAATTTCTCACTTTTAAGCACGTCTGGCGATGTGCACTTGAGGCAATGGTTCCGCTGTTTTAAAAGCAGTGTTTATAATAGCACTGCCAGGCAAACCAGCAGCACTCCGTCTAGTTTGCCTTTATACCATTCTGTCCCCCTTTTTATTTGTAACATACTAAACAATTAACATTTCTAGTCGGTCACCCTAAGTTGTACGTCACAAAAGCCACCTCGATGAAAAACGCAACTGCAGCGGGACATGAAACTTGCTCACCTCCCCCAAACAATTACAGACTGGCGCCAAAGGACTCTGCACGAGCATCGATACAACCCAACATTGGGGAATAGATTATCCAGCATATGTTACCATCTTGTGCAGAGTACTCTGAGCAACGCATTTAGCATGTCATTGTCCATAGTAAAAATAACTCTCTGCACAGTTAGTATTCTTTTTCTTTAATTGACATATATTAGGACTTAAAAGTTCTTAGCACACGGACATATCAAATATCGCACGAGGTTGCAGCGATTGAGTTGCCCGCAACATTCAATTAGTTTCCCACCGACCACTTCGGCATGCACAGCGACTTTGGGTGCAGGGACGGATCCAAATACGGCGAGTCATGCACTCAGGGCCGGCCCTAGACCATCAAGTGCCCGGGCGAACTCCGGCCGTGGCGCCTACCCCTCCCCCTTTGGGCGCGGCGGCGCTCCCCCCCCCTCCCGTGGTGCCCCCCCCCCTTGCCCTCTTGGGCGCGCGGCCCCCCCTTTCGATGGCGCCCTGGGCGGCCGCCCAGGTCGCCCAAGCCGGCCCTGCATGCACTCAATCACCTCCTCCATTTTCCGTACGGGTCCTTTTCCAACGACGTTACTCCGCTTCTCGCTGCCCCGGCCATGCACAGGTTTGTTCCTCGCACTCGCTACTACTCCTCGTTTACTTGGTGCTGCTTCTTGGCCAAGTGGTCCCCCTTGATTTCGCGCATACCGTCTTCAAAGCGCAATTAGTGCAATAACGGTCTGGCAGCTTGTATCTTGCTCTGTCATACGCCTCACAACTCACTCGCCTTTATTCTCGTTTTCTCCGCGGGGCCATGGGGCAGGCCAACGTGGGTTGCAAGATTGCAATAGTCACACGTTTGCTTTAGATCTTCAGGCAAAGTGACTCCAGGATAGCCATAGGTTCGACCAAATACCAGGTAAGCCAATACTGGCACCTTCGCGGAGCGTGGGCGAAAAAAGATCGCAGCACCCCTGGCGAGCTCAGAGTCTCCACTAGCAGACGAGTTCTCCACAACGGATTGGTTTTGCTTATCGCCGTGTGAGGTGACCAATGAAAAAAAAATTGTCGCGGGTATTCGCTGCTTTGAATGTTAAAAAATAGGTGCCACGTACCTCATGAGTGAAAGACATTTTCTTTGCGTGGGAATGATGTTTGAGCTTTCAGGGGTCAATTTTGGGGCTCTCCTGATGAAAACACTGTCACAACTTATGTAGCCAGGCAAAACACAAATGTACCTTCGCGCTATTTTTTGGAAAAGGGCAATGTACAAATATGTCAGAACAGAGCGACACTTTAACTTTACTGTTCTGGTCAATCAATTTGTTTTGTTGTTGCAATTCCCATTTCTCATTTATGTCTTGCTCATAACTGTTTGGTCGAATAGGTTAGCTGGCTAATCCCATTAAGAGCGTCTCCGGAAGATGAAGTAAAACGCAATTTCACGCCACGTACGTTACTGCGATGTCAGCATGCTCTGGAAGAAGTCGACTGTGCTTATGCAAATCTGACTCTATTACGACGAGTTGCGCCTTTTTCTGCGGCATTGCGCTTCCGTAAAAATGTCCACGTGTTCTCAATGGCAAGTCTCAACGGTTACACAGGGTCTTAAAAAACTTCTTCGGCGAATGACGACGAACGAGTACAAAATGTGCCTTCAGCACGCTGCCGCCAGCCTCTGCAACGCTAGTAAAACAGCAATTTGCCTTTGTGCAAGATGGCCGTCCGGTGGCTTCAATCGCGCTGCAGCGAGCAAGCGGGGAAGCGCGATCCAGCAATTGTCATAAAGATCAGCGCCAGGAACAGATGCTTATGGCTAATAATAGTCAATTCAAGCCAACCAGGTCAAGGAAAGATGCCTATAGCCAATAATATCCAGTTGAAGTCATTCAAATTTATGCACACTCTGATTGCACAAATTGTCAAATAGTCTCTGACAGCCATGCATAGCCATTTCAAACCGATTTGGCCAAGAACAGCGCATAGCCAATAGTAGCCACTTGACTTTATTCATATTCAAAATGTCATACCATGAAGAGAGGCAGATCTTCAGAAGAGATTTTCTTACAGATGCAGTCAAGTGGCGGTTGCAGGGCGGGATGCCGAATTGACGCTGTGATAATTTTTCTCGCAGGGCAGCTTGGTCTCTTTCCAGTTGGTGTAACTGCACCGGCTTGCCAGTTTGAATCTGCAGGAGAAGACGACTTTTGCTAGCCCTGACAAGACGTGAAATGGAATTTATCAGGCCAGAACTAGAAAAAGAAAAATCATAATCATGAGCAGTCTACAGTGCCTAAGTCCTTATCGGTGCTCCCGTTCGAAACCTCCTCTCCTTCAGCCTCCCCCGTTCTGGTCAAGGTGTGAATTTCTCGTACCCGGAAATAAACATTCGTTGTTTCTAAATTTGAGAGTGTGGTTGTCTGGGGAAGTCCTCGATGTTTTTATTTTTTTCTATTTTAGGTACATTTGTGGGGTTCCGAATTCATATTCAAAACGTCATACCACGTCAATAATAATCTCTAATCTTCATTTTGAAGTGATTTAAGGCGATTTTGTTAAGAAGAGATGCTAACCGCCAACAATAGCCACTTGAAGCCATTTTTATTTCTAAGCATGGAAATAGCTAAACATTGAGAATAATTAGCACAAATAGCCATTTTTTGCCAATTCGAGCCAACCAGGTCAGGAATGGATGCCTGCAGGCAATAATAGCCGATTGAAGCCAACCAGGTCAATAATGCATGCCTAAAGACAATAATATCAATGTCGATCAAATCTGTGAACTGCATAAAATTATTGACATTTGCATAAAATGTCAATAAAAGTGACTGAGAGCCACGTATAGCCATTTACAGCCAATCTGACCAAGAACATATTCCAATGGCCAATAATATCCACTTGAAGATAACCCGACCCCTGAAACACCAATGCCTCACTAGGGGAGTAATAATTGCTCCCGCAGGCGGTCGTTTAAACACCGCCCGGTCTGTCCAATGTACTCTTTTCCACAGGAAAGGGGAAACGAATAGACTACCCCTTCAACACATGGGACAAAGTTGGATTTGTGCTTCTTTGTGCAGCTGACGATGCTGATTGAGGAGGTGTTTACTTTTTTGCAGAGGCTGTGAAGTTTGTGTGGTGCTGAGAACACTACATTTACATTCGCTCTGTTTGCTATTTTCTTTAGACCATGAGATAGATTGTGCATATATGGCACGACTACCGGTCTGATTGTCCTGTCTCGGGGTATTTTTGCAGCGCTACCGAACTTGATTTCTCTGAGAAGAACTTCGGTTACTGACGTCAATATGGGTAGAGGATATCCAGCGGACCTTAGCCTTGACACTTGTACGTCGAAGCTCGTCTGCATTGAATGTAAGCATGACTTGCTTATAGAGTTCTTAAGGCATGACCTCACTATACCTCGTTTTACAAGCTTGGAGTGTGCAGAGTTGAATGGTAGAAGAGGTTTCTTCCCCTAGGCTCATAGGACCAACAGATGTGATATGGTAGCACATACAGTCGAAGATCCAGGAATCGTAATGATCTTTCGACCGGCAGTTCGTAGGTGAGTTCTAGAGGATTCAAACAGTTTTTAATCTTCCTTACTACAGATGATACCAACTTCGCAGCCATGGTGGAGGAGGTTCTCTACAATTTCAAAAACTGTTTGAATCCTCTAGAACTCACCTACGAACTGCCGGTCGAAAGATCATTACGATTCCTGGATCTTCGACTGTATGTGCTACCATATCACATCTGTTGGTCCTATGAGCCTAGGGGAAAGAAACCTCTTCTACCATTCAACTCTGCACACTCCAAGCTTGTAAAACGAGGTATAGTGAGGTCATGCCTTAAGAACTCTATAAGCAAGTCATGCTTACATTCAATGCAGACGAGCTTCGACGTACAAGTGTCAAGGCTAAGGTCCGCTGGATATCCTCTACCCATATTGACGTCAGTAACCGAAGTTCTTCTCAGAGAAATCAAGTTCGGTAGCGCTGCAAAAATACCCCGAGACAGGACAATCAGACCGGTAGTCGTGCCATATATGCACAATCTATCTCATGGTCTAAAGAAAATAGCAAACAGAGCGAATGTGAATGTAGTGTTCTCAGCACCACACAAACTTCACAGCCTCTGCAAAAAAGTAAACACCTCCTCAATCAGCATCGTCAGCTGCACAAAGAAACACAAATCCAACTTTGTCCCATGTGTTGAAGGGGTAGTCTATTCGTTTCCCCTTTCCTGTGGAAAAGAGTACATTGGACAGACCGGGCGGTGTTTAAACGACCGCCTGCGGGAGCACAACAACAACATTGCCAATGCCAACTCCGGTCACCTAGGTATCCACTGTAGGGATTGTGGCTGTTTTGCGCGACTGGACAACTGTGCTGTGATAGGCAGGAGTAAAAACCAGCTCACCCGAGAAATTATAGAAGCGGAGAACATTGCAAGACGGGAAGCCCAGTGTGTTAGCACTCCGTCCTTAGCTTTATCGGAGAAAGAACTACATTATTTAGACAGAAGGAGTTTTCGACAGTAAGCCAGTATATAACCACTGGTTTCTTTCTTTTTGTTTACTTTTGATATTATTTAACAATTAATTTTTGTAACTTTTGAACTTTTTGCACCACACGAACTATTTACGCCAAGAGCGTAGTCGACAGTAGACCAGCATATCACCTGGTTTATATACGTTCGTAATTAATTTTGTAATTATTTTTGTATATTTGTGTAACTCTTGGACTCGGCTGCATCAGTATTACTCTCCCTTATTTTCCTCTTCTTTTTCTTCTATTTATATTTCTGTTCATTTTTGTGTCCACTTTTTTTCGCCTTTCCTTTCTTTGCCTTGTCTTTCCCCTTTTCTTCCTTGGCAACCTATTCCTTGGGGTCGAAGAAGAGGAAGTTTTAAAATACAAATCAGTTGATAGTTCAGCGCTGTGTGAGTGTTTGTTTGTGAGTGTTTGGATTTTGAGTAACTGTCTGCCTGTGCGCTGGTTAATTATGATGCTAAAAGTTATTCATAGCCAAATGAAACTGATCTGGTCGATGATAGTTCCCAATAACCCATTCCAGCAACTTGAAGCCAATCTCACCCATAAGAACACGAATAACACAAAGTAGTTAAATTTTTGCTAATAATAATTCCATCTCCTTTTTTAACAAAGCGCAGCACGGCTTCTGTCAAAACTACTCCTGCGAAACCCAACTTCTCTGCTTAACCAACGACCTGTTCGCAAACCTTGATTCTGGCTACCCCACTGACGCTGTATTTCTCGACTTCGCTAAAGCATTTGACAAAGTTCCGCATAACAGACTGCTTCTAAAACTATCGTCATTAAACCTCGATAATAATGTTCTCTCCTGGATTGAATCTTTTCTCTCTCAGCGTCATCAGTTTGTTCATGTTAGTGATTGTTAATCTACTTCAGCCCCGTAACATCTGGCGTGCCTCAGGGAACGGTGCTTGGTCCGTTACTTTTCCTCATCTACATCAACGATCTTCCTCTTCAGGTATCTTCACCCATGTGCCCATTTGCCGACGACTGTGTCCTTTACCGAAAAATAACATCCCCTCATGACTCTTTAGCCCTACAAAATGACCTCGACCTAGTTCAGAGCTGGTGTACTAACTGGCAGATGACGCTTAACGTCAGGAAATGTAAATGCATGCGCTTCTCTCGTTCCTCTTTTCAAACCTCTCCTGTTCATTTTCTCAGTGACATCCCTCTTCAACCCACGGATATGTATAAATGCCTCGGCGTTCTTCTAACTTCAAACCTCTCCTGGGAAAACAATATTAATTCAGTTGTGAGTTTCGCTAATAAAAGCTTAGGTTTCCTTCGTCGCAATTTCAGATTCGCCCCTTCTCAACTAAAACGGCTCTTCTATCTTGCCCTAGCCCGGTCTAAATTAGAATACGCATCTTCAATCTGGCATCAGCATGCTACATTAACAGACTACACTAAATCCGTTCAAAACCGTTTTATTCAGTCTGATTACTCCAGTTTTTGCAGTGTCTCCCTCATTAAATCAAATCTCTCTCTCCGATTGCTTTTCACCCGTCGAAAAATATTCCGTCTCTGCCTTCTGCATAAAGTTTTTTATTCACCACTTCTAAATCAGTCTCTTCTTTCCGCACCGGCTTATCTTTCCTCCAGACTCGATCATTGCAATAAAATAGCCCGGCCAAAGTGTTTTTCCACAGCACATCAGCACGCCCTTCTTCCTGATGCAATTGTGGACTGGAATGACCTTCCCGAAGACATCGTCACCATTCAGGACCCCATTAGATTCCGAGAAGCAGTATCAAACATTTATCGGGTCAGAACTAGAAAAAGAAAAACCATAAACATGGGCAGTCTACGGTGACTAAATCCTTATCGGCGCTCCCGGTTTGTAACCTTCTCTCATTCAACCCTCCCCTGTTCTGCTGAATGTGTGAATTTCTCGTACCCGGAAATAAACATTCGTTGTTTCTAAATTAGAGAGTGTGGTTGTCTGGGAAAGTCGTCTATGTCCTTATTCTTTCTATTTTAAGTACTTTTGTGGCGTTCCCAAGAAACAATAAGCCCCCCCCCCCTGCTCCGGCGCAAGGTTTGAGAGCACACAGCAAAAGGCCAGTAATGTCAAAAGCTTCTCTCATTTTTCTTGCAATCCCCGTATCAAGCACAAACATAGAACACGAGTTTTCTGGTCTACGTTTCTTGAGTCGCAAGGAACGTGCTCCGATGGCTGACAAATCTCTCACAATGTATGTGTTAGTTTTTTTTTCAATAAGTTTAATTATTAGTAATTTTGTGCTCCTGAAAGCATCGCATCTCAGTTGTTAATCCCACTTGTTGACATGTTCATTAATTGTGTAAAGTGTGTGGTATGTGTTCAATAAATATACGTCCGGTGCATTATAAATTGTAATATATTCTTCAGTAATTATACAGTTGCATTACAACACAAGCCCTACAAACACCAATTTCTCTCCAACATCAAAATTAGACATGAAAAACACTGACTAAAAGAGAAAAAAGAAACAATAAATAACTTCCGAATTTGAAGAAAAATAAATACCGAAAACACGGAACCCAATTTATAAGAAGACTATTACCCATGCCACACGGGCAACTCGAATGCCATTTACAACGAATGACATTTGAACGATCGGCCAATCAGCGCGCGACGCTCCGGGTGTGGCGCATTCCACGCGCGACAGATCGCGAGCCGATTCGTCAATCACACGAATGTCATTCGCTGTAAATGGCATTCGAGTTGCCCGTGTGGCACGGGTATAAGATACTCTTCCATCATCTGCGGGGAATAGGCTGATTTGGCGCAAAAACCCCGTCACTTGGAGATCTGCAATACTTCAAACAAATATTTCATTGAACCTCTCATAAAGAATGTACATCCCGGTCTCCGAAAACTTTTTTTATCGATTGGTAATGTTTTATTTTTCTTTCTTAAAAAAACTAGTTTATGTATAATATCATATGTTTTCCTGGTGTTTCTACTGTGACGCTCCAAATAAGCAACATAGTGTGTTTTCTTTGTGTTTTTTTTTTATGCAAAAGCATTAACTACCCCATGGAGCGGAGCCGGCGGCGTCTGTACCTGCAAAAAAAAACGCGAAAGAAAAGCCTATTCTCCCATTGGCTAAGCAAAACGGCTCCTAGATAGCCATTGGCGGCCGCTTCACTAGAGCGCGCGCTCGGCCACCGGCCGCAACTTCGGCAGTAGCGAAACATGGCCGTCCACGCCAGTACATCGCAGACAAACTAAGACAGTGGAAGAACGACATTCATGCTTTCACATTCACAACTCATAAGAAGTGCTTAGGTGTCCTTGGCACTTTTCTTCAGAAGTCACACTTTGGTGGCAACATTATTTCGTGGGCTTCTGAGACTGAACTCTTTTTTAAGTGCACTATCCTCGGGATTGGCTTTACATCTATTCCAGAGCGTGTCTTGTTCATGACTCAACTGCATTATTTGAGCGGTAACCCACACATTTTTGCGTTTTCTCTGCTTCGACCGAATTCGTTTCGTACACTTGTCATATATACTACCAAATTGTTCAACCATTTTTATAGGCAGTGCTGTGATCCAATGATACCAAAGTGCTGCAGTCATATTAATTCATTAATTTATCCATCTTTTATTTATACAATTGGGCGGTTTCATTTGGATTCAGGCAACGAGTGGCAGTCGTACTTTTTATTTTGCTTCAAATTTTTATATTTTGTGGAGCATGTTCCTAGAAGAACAATCCTTTTTATTTTCATGTCCTGACATGATTAGTTCCTGAGAAAAAAATCTCAAAGACGCGAGAAATAACTACGAGGTTTTGACGATTGTCGTGTGTGGCGTATTTGAATCACTCTCGATCTCAAAGTATTAAAAAGAGAACGTCTATATTTTTTTAGTGTGATATATAGGCATGTAGGTAAGCCGACATTATAACTGCTATTTATTATTCGTCGCTCCAATTTTTGTAAAAATCCCCAAACATGCCTCCGCGAACAACTGTGACCTAAAATGGGGATTTTATTTTGAGTTGACTATGTTTAGTATCGCTTTTAAAATATTACCACGTGTAAAACCATTCATCGCCTTACAAATAAAGCAAAGTTTGTGTTTTTATCATGTACGAGTACTGAGAAATAAATTATGAAACAGAGAGGGTTTTCACTTTTTGTTCAACTTCAGCACGCTGTCTAAAAAAAACCCCATTTTGAATTTTTTTCTTTTTCTCGCGTTGCGTTCTCTTCACACCCTTCTTTTAGCCAGAATACATTTCGTTAATAGTATTTGCCTTGGTTTTGAGTTTCAAGCCTCTAAAAATGCTAAAAAAAGAGCAAATGCCGATGGTGGGATTTGACGATTTTCGTGTGTGGCATTTTTGAACCACTCTCAATGTCAAAGTATTCAAAAGAGAGTTTCGAAAATTTTTTGTTGTGATATATATGCAAGTCAGTAAAACGGCATTTCATCTACTATTTATTATTCGTCGGTCCAATCTTCGTAAAAATCCCCAAACATGCATCCGCGAACAACTGTGACCCAAACTGCGGATTTTTTTGTTAGTCGACTATGTTTAGTTTTATTTTTAAAATAATACCACGTGTAGAACCTTTCATTGCCTTTCATATTATGTAAAGTTTGTGCCTTAATCACGTACGAGTACTAAGAAATAAATTATTAAACAGAGGAGGTTTTCACTGTTCGTTCAATTTCAGCACACTGTATAAAAAAACATTTTTAATATTTTTCTTTCGTTTTTTGCTTTGTGTTTTTACACCCTTATTTTACCCAGAATACATTCCGTTAGAGGTATACGTACTGGTTTTGAGATTTAGGCCTTTAAATATGCTGAAAAATAATTTGGTTCTGTTATCAACATGAATTTGGCATTAAAAATATAAAATTTCGCATTTAAAAATCTAGGTTTCCAATAGAGAGCGTATTTTACTCTAATGTTTTAAAATATTACACTTTGATATTTCTAACGTAGTATAGATTATGTAGCGCATAGGGTTTATTTAGGCTTGAGGCCCCTCCAATCATGGCACCGGCAGAAATTGTCTGAAAACCCGCTCCCGGCAGTTGCGATTTCATAGTGTTTAGACGTTTGGAATTGCAAACTTGATATTATACGCCTAACAACATTCATGTTTTTGATATGAGTATTTATTCAATGTCCCTTAGATTATTATAATAAAGAATAAAATATACAGCTATAACCCATAAACCCACCATCAGCATTTGCTCTTTTTTAGCACATTTAGAGGCTTAAATCTCAAGACTAGTGCATATAACTCTAACAGAATGTATTCTGGCTAAAAGAAAATGTAAAAAACGCAACGCGAAAAAAATAAAAATAAAGATTTTATTTTTTATTTTTTTTATAGTGTGCTGAAAGGGAACGAAAAGTGAAAACCTCCTCTGTTTCATAATTTATTTCTCAGTACTCGTACGTGATTAAGACGCAGACTTGACATAATATGAAAGGCAATGAAAGGTTCCACACGTGGTATTATTTTAAAAATAAAAATAAACATAGTCGACTAACAAAAAAATCCGCAGTTTAGGTCACAGTTGTTCGCGGAGGCATGCTTGGGGATTTTTACAAAAATTGGATCGACGAATAATAAATAGTAGATAGAATGTCGTTTTACTGACTTGCATATATATCACAATAAAAAAAATCGAAACTCTCTTTAGAATTCTTTGACATTGATAGTGGTTCAAAAACGCCACACACGAAAATCGTCAAATCCCACCATCGGCATTTGCTCTTTTTTTTAGCATTTTAGAGGCTTGAAACTCAAAATCAAGGCAAATACTATTAACGAAATGTATTCTGGCTAAAAGAAGGGTGTGAAGAGAACGCAACGCGAGAAAAAGAAAAAAATCAAAAATGGGGTTTTTTTGAGACAGCGTGCTGAAGTTGAACAAAAAGTGAAAACCCTCTCTGTTTCATAATTTATTTCTCAGTACCCGTACATGATAAAAACACAAACTTTGCTTAATTTGGAAGGCAATGAATGGTTTTACACGTGGTAATATTTTAAAAGCGATACTAAACATAGTCGACTCAAAATAAAATCCCCATTTTAGGTCACAGTTGTTCGCGGAGGCATGTTTGGGGATTTTTACAAAAATTGGAGCGACGAATAACAAATAGCAGTTATAATGTCGGCTTACCTACATGCCTATATATCACACTAAAAAAATATAGACGTTCTCTTTTCAATACTTTGAGATCGAGAGTGATTCAAAAACGCCACACACGACAATCGTCAAAACCTCGTAGTTCTTTCCCGCTTCTTTGAGATTTTTTTTCTCAGGAACTAATCATGTCAGGACATGAAAATAAAAAGGATTATTCTTCTCGGAACATGCTTCACAAAATATAAAAATTTGAAGCAAAATAAAAAATACGACTGCCACTCGTTGCCTGAATCCAAATGAAACCGCCCAATTACAGCATAATGATCAACCTGCTCCTCGTCTAGGGCCCCACCAAACACAATGAGAGATACAAAGTAGTGGTAGGCTACTTTTTGTTTAATCATCCCCGAGGCAAAGTTGAGTTCATCGAGTCTAACAACTATGTGATGAATGCACAAGCTTGTAATTTTAGATCCCAAACTCCAACGACCCCGGAAGTGTATTCTACATTAGGGGGGGGGGGGGGGGGCTAGAGGTTGATATAAAAAAAAAGGGAAGGGGGAGTGAAAAAAATTAAATTGATAAAAAATATCATTACAAATATTTTACTGTTGATAGAAGGTTCATACCTATAGACCTTTCCAAAAATCGCCTTCTGCGCGCTTCCATCTTTGTCTGCTGGGCTGTGGAGCGCCTTCTGAGGGTGCGCCGTTGCTCTGTTGTGCGGCATATCGGACGCTGCGCATGCGTCCACAGCTCAGTGACTCAGCATTTTTCGCCCGTTCGAGACTGCCGCTGGAAAGGTCTATACACCTATACGGTGTGTCCATACATTCAGACTAGGACCAGTATGCCTCTTTAAAGTCATGAACATTCCAACCCGATATCGTTTCATGACCCCTTTAATTCTTACTTTTTTTTTCAAATTCATTCATTTACTCGTATTTTACACCTTACATCTTACAAGTAATCTTGGTGGTTAAAGTATTTGGAGCTCAAAGCGCCACGTCCACCCTCTTCTAATAACTGAACTCTCGTGTGCCAAACTAACAGACTTCTGCATACAAATAGTAAGAGAAATAATTAAGAATGAATGCAATTGTAATATGAGCAACCACTGTCATTTTCGGCACATTCACGGGCATCTCTCATGAAGATCAAGGAAGTATTTTCAAACTTCTCTCCTTCATGCTGTCTGTTTTAAGGGTAAAATGTTTCAATTCGTTGTGGAAATGGTCTTGTTTCTTCTAAGTTCATAAAATTTAGAGCTTCGCAGCCATTTAGACGTATTACTCTTCTTTCAAACTTCCAAAAGCCGCTTTAAAAAAAAGGGGGTTTAAACTTTTTTAGACCATTACATAAAACTTGAACTACTTTGGATCTATCCAAGTCAAAAGGAGTTCAACTGTACGTACGTATAGTAGCGGTAGCACAGAACCAAACCGCAACCTGTCTCGATTTAAAACTCGTTCCTTTTCTCTTCTTGGGGAAGCGCTCATTTGGCCGGGAGGGAGGCGGGGAAGGGGGCGGGGGTGCAGGTATACTATGAAGCCACCAGGCGCACTTTAACACGCAAAGAGCAACAGCTTGACCACCCCTGCTCTAAGCTAAGAATAAAAAATCACACCTCAGAGGCTCGAAAAAAAAAATTGCAGCGGTCATATCACTCGATGGCAGAAGGTGTCTCGCACTGGCACATCAGACACGGGCTCCAGGGCAGTTGCTTGCAGTCACTGCCCCGAAGACTTTTGGGGGACATCTCAAGAGCCGGCCCCTTGAAACGCCTGTTAGTGGTTAGAAAAGAATGCTTCGGGAGGTTCACCGATATTTCTTTTTGCTTGTTTTAAATGTGTCGTTTCGGAGGAAACTATGTGGAACTACACTAAAAGACCAAAAATATATTTAAAAAAATAATGTGTAGTATGTATGTTGCTCGTGTAGCCTTCGGCAACACTTGCTTGCTTTCCAACCCACTATTGTCCGTACAACGCGTCGAGGGTGCCCCAGTACAATAGAGGACTCCGTGGCCGTCCTTCCGTCTGGTTTCAATTAGAAGAGACCTCAAAGGGACCGCCAGCGTCGACAGCTTTGCTCCCTCCGACAAGGAGGGTGGGAGTCAACGCTTACATTTTCTTGCTCTTGCAGTTTTTTACAACGAGCTCACAAACACCAGCTCGTCTAAAGAAGGTAACTTTGTAACATCCCTGTCTTCCCGTTAAAAAAAAAAAAAGAAAGCCGTTTACAACTCTTTGTAACGCCGAATTAAAGCGCAGCTCTTGAGGAGGGGAAGGCACGGGGAAAGGGGGGGGTCACATGGCCTGGGGGTCACGTGACCTCGAGGGGGAGGGGGCGGAGAAAATTTTCAGCTAAATTTAGCGGGGAAAATTTTCCGCCAGATTTAGCGGGAAAAATTTTCCGCTAAATTTAGCGGGGAAAATTTTCCGCTAAATTTAGTGGGGAAAATTTTCCGCTAGATTTAGCAGAGAAAATTTTCCACTAAATTTAGCGGTGAAATTTTCCGCTAAATTTAGCGGGGAAAATTTTCCGCTAGATTTAGCGGGGCAAATTTTCTCCTAAATTTAGAGGCGAAAATTTTCCGCTAAATTTGGCGGGGAAATTTTCGCTAGATTTAGCGGGAAATTTTCCGCTAGATTTAGCGGGGAAAATTTTCCGCTAGGTCTAGCGGGAAAAATTTTCCGCTACATTTAGCGGGGAAAAATTTGCCGCTAGATTTAGCGGGGAAAATTTTCCGCTAAATTTAGTTGGGAAATTTACCCATCATGCACCGCGCGGTTACGCCGACGCCGCTCAAGCCGGAAACGGGCGCCTAAGAGCTGCGCTCTAAAAAGGTGGTGGGGTGAATGGCACGTCAGAAAGCCAGGGCATAGAGGCTCCTCTGAGTTTTGTTTCACTTTTAGGTCTCAGCTATTCTAAACTAAAACCGACTAGCATTTTTTTTTCTCCGAATTTCCGGGGACCAGCACGGGCTAACCGGGCCCTGGGCTGTATCCCCCTCAGCCCGTACCTTAATTCAGCCCTGGGGAGAGGGAGGCCATGAGCCAAATGCACGGGGGCCCAGCATATTGCCAAGCACTCCCTGGAACAGGGATTTCCCTAGACCCCCCTAGGGGTGTGTAGACCCCCTAGTTTTCCTGGACACCCCCTTGAATCTAAAAAAAAAAGGAAAAAATAAAATTCTTTTTTTCAGATTATGTAGAAAACACCACCTCTCAGGTGTATATATAGAGAAAGGAAAACATACATTACGGGTATGAGCATTTGGTTAATAGACGTCTGTAATTTAGCTAGTGGACTAAAAAAGAAACAGTTTTATATTTTATCTAGCCTCGCCTCGCCTCACATCGCCTCCCCCCCCCCCCCCCGAGCCATTGGGACACCCCCCTTGATTAGAATCCTGGAGAAACCCCTGCCCTGGAAAATGACAGCGGGGACTGAAGCCCCCTTTGCCCCCCCCCCCCCCCCCCCCCCGGTTCCGGGGTCCCTGCCAAACTCTCTTCCCGCGTGAAATTCCCTATGACGCTTTATTTCCCTGCAACACCTTATTTAATACATTAATTACATCGATGTTGATATCTTCAGCTAGAACGAGATGACTGTTAATGTTAAATACATTCAGAAAATATTCCATCTTGCCGTTGAATAAAAGGAGATTTGAGATCGGTAATCTATAAATAGCACAAATTACAAATGACGCAGTATGTTTGAAAATTGTAACAGCCAAGACCTTAGCATGACTATACAGGAGGTTGCAACCTGCTCGGAGGCTGCCTCTTCAAGCAGGTTGTAACCCCCTGCACTGTCATGCTGAAGTCTTATGTTACAATTTTCAAACATACTGCATTTTGAACTAACATAAGTATTCCACCTCCCCTTTGATTTTCTCCGCATAAGGAAAATGCGTGAAAACCATCTCAAGACAAGTTGCATGCCGCTATGTCGATGTCTGTCTCTGTTAATATTAAAACATACATCGAGACCAAAAAAAAAAACTGGTCACAATGATTGTGTAATTTTATTATATTGTGCACTAAGTTTAGGGTAGTATATGTTTTCAGAGGCGTCTTGGTGGCCACTGCACAGCTTTTTTTTCTTCTTTTTTTAATCGTAAGCGGACTAAAATATCTATGTTGTAGTTCTTAGAAGGTCCGTTCTCATTGCAATGGGCTGTTTAATTATTAGGTGAAATAGAGCGTAGCAGTATTATTGCGAGCTGTAAGCACAGACTTGATCTCAGAAGGGTTAATCGTTAAGTCGGGGTCACACTGCTTATACATCCTACATGCATACAACGACAGCCAAACAGATTCGAACGCAAGTCACCACGAGGTCCATACTTCGAATGCCGTATCCCTTTCTCTGAATTCGCAGACGCGCTGGTTTCGGCGACTCTGCTACGCTCACCGATTTGTAGCACATCGTAGTTCTCCTTGATGTTGGTCATCCTCGATTTCATGTAGACCGGCGTGAAGCTCCATTCTTCCTCCGAAAGGTATTCTCGCGTGAGACTGAAGCGGGGCAAGTATTCCGAAGACATTTTCTCAACAATGCAGTCGAGTCGCGGTCGCAGAGCGGGATGCCGAAATGACGCTCACCTATGGTCGTCTGCTTTCCCGCACTTGGCGCCCTTTTTTTTTTTTTTTTTTGATCATCCAACCATAGGCGTAGACTTAGAGGGGGCATCGGGGGCTCATGCCCTTCCTAATGAGATCCGGGGGGCAGAGCCCCCCCCCCCCCCACGGGCCTTACCGAGGCGCTGTTTACGTGCCATGTAACGAGCTTCTAGTAGTGGCATGTATACAAAGTAACACCCACGTTCCCTTTATTGACAAAATACATTGGGAATGGAATCCCAGCGTTCTTTCGTTAGCTTCAATCTCCAGTTCTGGCAAAAAAAAAAACGCGCAGCATCCCCCCCCCCCCCGGAGAACTTTCAGCCTGCCCCTCCGGGAAAATGGAAAGTCTACGCCGCTGCAGCCAACAATAACTTTTTGCAAATGTCTTTTGCCTTTCAGTGCGCGTAATTTTTTTGTTAAATATTTAGCGTTACGTAGCGTGACAATTCTCGAACCTTTTCTCCTAAATCAGTTTCAAATCGCAGCGGCAACTTCCGGCGTGTCTCGGTCCCCTCGGAAACTTGCGACTGTGTTCACCAGTGTCAATCGATGACCGCCGGTGGCGACGCTCGGACCCAGGCGTGGTGTTGGCCAGGCAACCAGCTGCCGAGGCCGCGGTCCGCGATCCAGCCTGCTACTACAGTACTACTGGAATAGAGATCAGTGATTGTGTTGTTCATTGATTCGATTGAATCGTCTCGCTGCGGGAGCAAGTTACTTCAGTTGCGAGGATTGTTCAAGAGCAAGTAAAAGGAGGTGGCATTGAGGGCGTATACAAGCCACACATAACAGTTCACTTGGTTTACTGATAGTTTACTGTTCCAGCTTGTTCTAAAAGCTGACCAAAAGCTGTTTTACGTTGCTTAAACTCGGATTACACGTGGTACAAATGACCCTGATTGATACGGGGATTAATGCAGAAAGATAGCAGCAGCGAACCTCTATGCTTGTTCCTACATTAGGGTGTGGCGAACTTTTGTTGAACCTCGATTTTGAGGTCGAACAAGGTTCAACTCATTCGCCGAAACTCCGACCTTCCATAAAGTTTGACTCACTGATCCCTATTGGATCGCGCTTCCCCACTTGTTAAAATGGCTGCAGCGCTTGTGAAGCCACTAGACGGCCATCTTGCTCGCGTAGACACTTTGCGGTCTTGCTAGCGTTGCAGAGGCTGGCGGCAGCGTACTACAGACATGTTTTCTACCCGTTCGTCCCCATTCGACGAAGAGGTTTTTGAAGACACTGCATAACCGTTGAGACTTGCCGTTTTGAACCCGCGAAAAATTTTACGAAAGCGCAGTGCCGCAAGGAAAACGCATAACTTGTCGAAAACAAGTTTCACCGGTCTCGCAGCGGGATCAAAGCTTCCTTGGCACGCCGAAGTGCGGCGTGTCAAGAAAAATGAAGATACGCCTGAATTTGTGACAGTGCCTTTCAGGGAGGGACGCAGGTATTTTCAGGGGGAGGGGGGTCAGCGTAATATATGCTTCAGAATCCCCCCGTTCCCCAGCCATAAATAATTTCATATGCAGAATTGAAAAGGGGCGTCAGGCATCCCCCCCCCCCCCCTCTGAACCCCCATTGATGTCTTTATCTTCTCTGTAATTCTTATTATGAGAAAGTTCTGCGGAACTGGATGAAGCCGTTCTTCGACGGAGAGGGTAGGATCAATCCCTCCTTGCTTTTCCCGCGTCTGTGTTGTTCTTCTTCTCCGACCTTTCGATACTGACAAGGGGGGGTAATTTTCCGGGAGGGACATCGGGACACCATGTGAAAGTGTCCCCCCCCCCGGAAAATACGGTCCCCACCTCGTTAAACATGGGGGGGCGGGGGTGACCGGACCCCCTTGACCCCCCCCCCCCCCCGGGATTTACGCTGCTGCGTGCCTAAGAAGTTTCGGTCCAAGTTGGCAGTGGAAATGTCTTATTCAGCGCGTGCGTGGGACTGGCTGGACAGTTGATACCTTTGGTACTTGCGGACCCGACAGGCCCAGCGGAAATGTTCTGAGCTCTCGTTCGTCATTTCGGCACGTGTCTAACTTAAAATTTTGAATCTACATCAGAGGCAAGCTGGATTTCCCTCTGCCTTGCCTGCACGTAACAAATGGAAGGGCGTACACTACGTTACAGAAAATTATGGCACGCTTTTTGTGCCTCCATACCGCGCAAGCACGGAAGCACATTTGGCTCTCGCCTTTCTTTTTTTTAACAGCGCTTCGTGAGTTCGTTGTTTACTTTGGATGTTCTTTTCAATTCGTGTATAGCGAGCGGGTTAACTACAAAACCACCGATATCTTTAAAAAAAAGCTGTGAATGCAAACGTTGTTTTCTTGTTGTTTTTGACCGGTGCGAACAAACCTAAGTTCTGGTGCGGTTGTACAAAATGCACGCATTTTCCAATCAACTAAAAATTTAATGACACGAGATTCGGCTTCCTTTATCTTTATAAAGACGCAAAATAAATCATGAAAAGCAACCGTGCCACATTCTGTGATGTTGGGCACAACCAAGCAAACGTTACGTGCGGCCTGATAGCTTATGTACTAATTAAGATTTTTTTTTTTCCTTTTGCATTGAGTAGTAGGTCAAAAACAGCAACCCACTGCATGACATTTGTTTTCGGGAAATCCGTGTCAAACTGCAACGCTGCCGGCAAGCAAAATATTTTTTTTTGACCGCCACTTTCTGTCACTCTTCAGACCGGACTCGGAAGCTCCGAAGTTCCAAGTTCGAAATATCAAAATAATTTTAAAAAAAATATTTTATAAGGGGATGTCAAAATATTTTTGAAAATATTTTCACGTTTTTAGGAAATGGCGACACGGGCGTCAAAATGATATAAAAAAAATATTTTGAAAGTGGACGTTGAAATAGTCACTACCTTATCGAAACTTTCGCATACTATATCGCAGTGTAAGAACGCCAGAAATGCATAGTCACGAAGCCAAGAAGAACACAGACGCCAAGAGTGCTGTAAAAAGAAAAGAAATCTTGTTCTATGCGCAGCGCTTCTCTTCACAAGAACCCGCGTTCGAGATTATTTCCCATTTTTGTCGCGTGGGGGCTAGGATTTCGGACACTGCTCTATATGAAAAAAGAAAAGGCTGGAAACTTGCCTTGAAATTCATTATTTCTTGTCCAATCAATCCATCAGTGTTGTTGCTGTTCTTTCAAATTAATTTGCCAGTTATGTATCTCCAGCAGAGTTGAACAATCAAATCAACTATGCATCTGCATCCTCTTCTTTTTAAAGAGGGAATCCCTAAAAACGAACAAGTGTTTTTAAACCTAATTACCACTCAGTTCTCACCAGGGTGTAAGATAGGCAGGTGGGGAAACGGCCCATAGAAGCCTTCCGCAGCGCCGTGACCGGATTGTGTACTCGTGTACGTGCGGGTACCCCCGATTTGCGACAGATGGCGCTGTTGCGAGAGGGAAAAATTGGAATCGGATTTGCATGGAACTCTATGGGAGGGTGCGCAAAATAAACCGAGAGCACGACAGTTCTTCATTGAAAATCCACGAGAAACCATCTCCGTCAGTTTAGCCGGTCGCCACCGGTGGGCCACCCGGAGTGAGAGTTCGCGGTGCTCCACATAGATGGCGCCACAGAAAAAAGAGAAAACCGAGGGGGACACAATCCGGTCGCGCATTTGGCTCTCGTTTCCCCACCTGTCTATCTTACACCCTGGTTTTCACCCACATTCATCCAACGTACAGAACAACTAAAATTCAGCAGTGGGTAGACTGCAAAAAATTGTCACCCCGGGACACTCGAACAATTTGAACGCCACATAAAAAAGCCATGTGCGGTGGGAAAAAGAAAAAAAATATATATATATAGAAGTGACGCCGGGCACTTCTGTATATTGTCAAGAATGACATACAACGAGGCAGGAGAAACGGAATGAACTAAAGATTTAATAGGGGCGAACTTGTGCGGGAAACAAAAAAGAAGAACACAGCGAGCGTCGACGGCGGCAGCAACAAGCAACGGTGCGTTGGTGTAACAGCTGGCTATCGCGCGAGAGAGAGAATCAGCGAATGAATCGGCAATAAGGCTCTCGGCTCTATATCTACTATGCTCATCTCGAATATTCGACCTAGAATGTTAGGGAAAGAGCTAGGGCAAGAGTCACTAAACAAGGTCATCTGGACTCCTTTTTTTACTCTCGGGTATGAGTATACACGAATATTCTAGAATCTAGATCAACGGAGAAGCGTATCTTCTCGATCATGCACGCGGCAATATTAATAATTTTTAGTAATTAATGTGCGGTCCCAACTCAGGCGGTGAAATATGTCAATCAACAATTAACGGTATGTGTAAATGCAGAATGAAAACCAGAGACTAAGCACAAACAATTTGGAGATTTGCGTTTGTCCTTTGACTACTTTGTTCCCTTTCTCTCAGGGTTATTATAGTTAATCGTCTAGATAAAGAACTAAAAAAAGGCAAGGCGCGATTATTTCGCAAATCAATTCATTTCTGCGGCAGGGTGCTCTGAACTAATATGGAAAAGATTATATGCCGTCTTAAAGCATAATGTTTTCCCCGACAAAGTCAACAAGATAAGCACAAAGAATGGTGAGTTATTTGGAAAAGAACTTGCAGATGCTTTTAACAAATATTTCGTGAATATCGTCAATAAAACCGTAAAGAACAATAACCTCGTGAACATTCCGTCCAACCCGAATTCTATTTTTGTTAACCCTGTAAATGAACAAGAAGTTATTACTACAATTATAAATTTAAGCAGCAGCAAGGCTAAAGACGCTGATGGATTTCAGATAACACCAATCAAGCACGCAGTTGAACTTCTTGCACCTTGCATAACGGATATATTTAACCTTTGCCTTAGTCAAGCCGTATTTACTCGAAGAATGCAAGTTGCCCATATAAACGTTGTATAAGAAAGGTGATAAAAATGACATGGGAAACTACCGTCCCGTGTCAATACTTCCAATTTATTCAAAAGCATTAGAAAGAATCATTTTAAACCTTTTTATTGACTTTGAGCAGAAGCATAATCTCCTAAATTAATCCCAATTTGGTTTCCGTAAAGGACTCGGTACAGAGTCCGCACTGCTCGCGCAGAAAGAACTAATCTTGCCTGCACTTGATGAAGGAAAATTGGTTCTTGGTATCTTTGTAGATTTATCTAAAGCATTTGATCATGTAAATCATACACTGCTTGTTCAAAAACTTCAGCGCTATGGATTCAGAGGGAAGGCTGCATCATTAATCATGTCTTATCTACATCATCGTGTACAAACAGTCCGTATAGACGATCATCTCTCAGATCCATTTCCTGTTTCTTGCGGCGTACCACAGGGGAGTATTCTGGGTCCTTTTCTTTTCAATATGTATATAAATGACATCGTCTCTGTTGGATGATGGATCAGATGTTAATATGATTATGTATGCTCACGATACCAGCATATTTATAACCGGAAAGATATATAATGAGATAGTCGATAAAGCAAATTCGACGTTACAAAAACTAGACGAATGGACGTGCCAAAATAGCTTAAAAATAAATATAAACAAAACGAAAGCCGTCTTATTTCGTAGTAAAATTAAAAATGTCGTGTTAAATCAACCAATAATGCTAACTTCGACTCCCATTGCAGTTGTTTCTAGTTTTAAGTTACTAGGGGTTGTTTTTCAAGATACTTTGTCGTGGGGGTACACATATTGATTCCGTGGCCGCTAAGCTGTCCCAAATAGTCGGACTTGTTTATCGTAATCGGCATATTCTGTCACGAAATATTATGATTTTAATTTATAATAGTTTGTTTTCATCTAGGCTTAACTACTGTCACTTAGTCTGGGCATCCACAACTCGAGCAAATCTACATAAAATACATGTCTTACAAAAACGGTTCCTAAGAGTTGTTGAAAATATTCCGTCTTACTTTCATACACATGAGTTGTTCGTGAAATATAATGTATTGCCAATCCATAAAATGTACGATTATCGGCTTTCTAAAGCTTTTAAACAAGAGGTAAAAACTACTACCGCCTACACAACGCGCCATAGTGAGCCTTGGAATGTTAGCACCTATAGAACAATTTATGGACAAGATAAGTTGAAAAACAAACTGCCAAGGTTACTAAATAAATTAGCTGCCCATAATGTCGAGCTTTTAGATATTACGTTTAAAGCAATGCGTTGTTATTTCAGCCCCCAGTCGACTTTTCTTGTGTAAAAACTGCTGTGTAATATTATTAAAATTTGAAAGTTGTTGTGCATGTAGGTGATCTTGTTTTTTCTTGATAATGCTTTAAAGATATCCTAGAATCGCGTGGTGTGACGTAATTTGACTGTGTCAATTGTTGTTTCTCTTTATTTTGCTTTTTCTGTTGATGCTGTAATCTGTGTGGCATGTTGATTATTTTCTTCTTAGTCCTGCATAAATGTTAATGTGGGGGCCTGTGGCTTTGTCAAGCTGGTCTTGTGACCGCTTTTTACACAAGCCACCAGTATCATGTACGCAGTACTTGATTCAACTAAAAAAACATGTTGTGCCTACTCTCCCGGCAGCCGGGAGAATAATTTCCCGAAATTCTACCGGGAGTCACCTCCGATCGGCGGCGGCTGCCGGACGACGTTTCATTGACACCCAGTGTTTCATCGACAAATCGTTTCATCGTCTGCTGAGATGAGCTTTTCTTCTGTAATAAGCCGCGCCAGACTGTCGCCGCGAAGCGGCGTGTACGGCTGGGCCAGGTGAGTTAACATTTTTGTAATGAGCGGCGTGAACGGGTGCGCCTGGTAGGTTAACACGTGCCCCAATGATGCACACGCGACGAAATGTCCCTACAGCGTGCAATTCGCGTAATGAGTGTCGATGAAACATGTGTTCGTGAAACCTGTATCCACGAAAAGTTGTCCATGAAACATGTTTCCATCAAATGCCGATAGAATAAGAAATTCCTTATTCTACCGGCAGTTGTCACAGGATCAGACAGCCAATGGGAGGCGATCGACGGCCTCTATAATTTCGGGGAAGTTATTCTCCCGTCCGCCGGGAGAAAAAACACTGCCAACAAATAAACGGACAAGCACTCACCCATCTCAAAAGCACAAATCAAATACAAAAAGAAAGTGTAGATGTCGAGGCCATAAATATGTCGCGCAGTGTTAGAACCTTTTCGTATATCATGCGCAAGGGCTTTGCTGAGACTGCCACCAAAGCTGCAAGTTCGAGCTGGCCCGCGCTCGAAGTTTCCAGATGTGCCTTCGTAGCGCGAGTGGCCGTTTTGCGGAAGAGCGTTGGAAAGCCGCGATTTTGTGCTCTCTAATGAAGGGAGGGTAGCGGCAACACGTGCCAGCACATTGAGGACAGACTGAGCCAGGGGCGGATGCAGGAAGTTCTAGAAGGGGGGGGGGGTGTCAGGTATTGGTCAGCGACTTTATGTTTAGGAACCCCTCCCCCTCCCCCGTTTCCACGCCCTAAATTTTTACACATGCAGAAATCAAGAGGAAGGTCAGGACATCCGGACCCGCCTCTAAATCCGCCCCTGGACTGAGCACATGCCCGCAGGGTCTGCGATCAGCAGCGTACGATTCACAAAAAGTCTTTGATAGGGTACCGACCGTACGTACGCTCATTGAAGGATATAATTTAAAATAAATAAAACATTGAAACCAGTGCACTACATTTACGGTAGCGTGCATAAAGCTCGTGATCACCTTACCGCGGGTTTCATTCATTCCAAATTCGCTCAGCAAAGCTGGCGCGCTTCAAACAAGGAGCCGAATCGGCGCGCGCCTCAAAGAAAAGATGGCGTCATGGCGATTGGGCGATCGTGGGTCGCGACCACTGCTTGTGACGAACTGGCTAAAGGTCTACAAGTCGTCTGGTTCTTGCGCAGCAGTTGCGGTGACGTCAGAACGACGCCGAGCTCTGATTGGCTTTGATTGAGAAGATCACGTGGGTAGACCTATCCCACTATTTTTTTTTTTTCAATTAGCCAATAAGAATTTGGCGTTCCGACATCATCGCAACCCCTGTGCAAGAGGCAGACGAACTTACGCTCCCCATTCCCATGCTGCATCTTGTAGGCGAATCTTGTGTCGCAAAACTGGGTTGCGGCAAACAGGTGCCCCGTGTGAACGTGACCGAAAAAGTGGAATGCCTCCGAAAAAAGCTGCGCGCGCTCCTCGCTTCTGGAGCGATACTTCGCTGAAACCTCACCGAGGCCTGTCAAGCACCTGAAGGGGAAACGTGGAAGCTGCCAATGGCTGCTCGACATCGCTATGACGTCGAACCTTCGAAGCGGGGCGAGCTTTTGGAGGAGTCTGATTTTAGTCCTATCCTGTATCCGAGCCAATGCCGAAAAGAGAAGACAAACATGGCGTCGAGCGACAAGCTGAGAAGCGGTGCATACGGGTTGTGTACGGGCGATATGGGTTAGCAGTACGGGTTGAAGGCACGGTGCAGGTTCATCAACGGTCGCGACGAGTGGAAGAACCGCATATGAACATGATGACTGGGGTTAACTTATCTTTTAGCGGTGCAAAAGTGTCCGAAATCCTTTAGCGGTCTTTCCCGCGTTTGACATGCATACTAAACACAGTGAGCTGAATCTGACGAGGTTTATGGAAGGGTAATAATAAAGCAGACTGTCTCTTCACACTGTGCGTACTTCATGTTATTTTAATGCTAAACCTTTGATATTCCCGGTGCAGATGGCAAGGTATGACAAAATTCACCTTTGAATTCAAAATCAATTTTGTTGTGAACCTTTTGAACATATTTTTGTCGTGTAGTTTTTTGCAATCTCTTTGGAATAAATTTAGCGCACCTTTGAAATATGCTAATCACTATAAGCATCAGAGCCTTCTCTCTGTTTGTATAGAAATAAAAATGTTTCCGTAAGGATCACATTGAATAATACGAAGTTATACGATTCTCATGTTTCTAAATGGTACTTTGTGTGTCCTTGACCGGTTGCTGTGTGATGTGACAATGTATCACGTTTCGTCACATTAGGCCAACCTTGCCACCAAACATTGATACAAGATTGTAGCGAAAATTTTACCGGGAGGCTATGTCTAAACGTTGCTCAAATATTCTTTGTTCGACGTTTCTGGGACATTTGTCAATGTTATGTAATGTTACACAATGTCACAACCAGGGGCGGATTTAGAGGGGGGTCCGGATGTCCTGACCCCCCTCTTGATTTCTGTATGTGTAAAATTTAGGGCGTGAAACGAGGTAGAGGGGGAGGGGTTTCTAAACATATGTTACGCTGACCAACACCTGATCCCCCCTCATGTAATTCCTGCATCCGCCCCTGGTCACAACACACAATGTCACAGGAAAAACGTTTCTCTTACGTTATTCTTGAAATGGTTTTAGAACGCACCGGAATATGCCCAAACGTTATTTTACATTCGTGACATTGTAGTAACGTTTTGGCAACATTTGGTGCTAGTAAAAAAAGTACTTAATTGGTTCTCTAAAAAATATTCAACTATGCTATACGGCAAGGATCAGTGAGTAGGGAATTCGATTGTGGAGGGGAGTAAGAGAGGGAGATGCACTATCGCCACCACTTTATAATGCCGGTTTACACCAGTTTCTAGCAGGGGTCGTTGAGAACTTCGGTCTCCGGGTCGGTGATCGGAAGGGTGCATCGTTGGCCATTGCCGACGATCTTTTCAATCACCAGGTTGCCCCGCGGTCTTCGGTATTTCTTAAATACGTTTGTTGATTTTCTTTAAGTAAGAGGATTTAAAGTTGATGCTTCAAAATCGTCTGGCTTTAACTTAGTGACTGACAAAAAAAAAGGCTATAACCAATTTAAATTTGAGGCCTTTCCGCTGCGTGCGATCGAGTGTTTCAGGTTGTGGGAAGTACCTCGGTGTACAAATTAAAGGGGTACTAACACACCAAAGATAGGTATATATATATTTTTTTTATTTTTTTGTCTAAAACGATGCAAGTTGTAGTCTTAGACACAAAAAAAAGACAACGCGAAAACAATTTTTTTTACGCACGCGGCTGCCTTTTTATCTTTGGCGCCATTCTCTCCCACTTCTCACCTCCCCTCTTCTTTTTATTTGTGACATTAGAAATTATGAAATTTGGAAATTGTAAACGACATTTTATAACATTTAATAACGACATTCGTAGAACACAGGCACGTAGCCAGGATTTTGTTTCGGGGAGGGGGGGGGGGCGCCCATGGCAAAATGCTGTATGAGGGGGAGGGGTGAGAGGAGGTCCCAGCATCATGGAAGATTTCGGGGGGGGGGGCCCGGGCCCCATGCAGCCCCCTCCCCCCGATGGCTACTTGCCTGGTAGAGCATGTTTTTTAACGCAATTGTGAACGCTTCCTGGCTTTTTATCCTCCCTCGGAAAACTTGGCGCGGCGCCGCGGCGCTCGGCACATGTAGCACTGAGGATAATCGGCAAATCGGAAAATTGAACAAAGTGTGTTTTTTTTTTTTTTAGGTGCCCGATGACCTCTTAGATTTCAAAAAGGAAATCGTCAAGAGGTCAAAACAGGGTTTGGTGTCTGTGTACCGTATAGTTTCGGTTGTGACTCCGCCGGGGCAGCCTTTCACGCAGAACCGACCTCCCACCGTTTCAAAGAATTTGAGATCGCTGAAAGGGCCATAAAAGAACTTCAAACTCGAAAGGGAAGCGTCGTCTGCTCACAACGATAAGCCGCACAAGGAGGCGAGCGGTCTATTGGCGGCCGAACACGGGCGAACACGACACTTCGGGCAGGGACGGAGGTGCGAGAGAAACTCGAATTGCAGAACGGCTCAATCTTTGATGTCACTGCACTGGTGCGGATCGCGCGGGAACTTCAAATTTGTTTTTTTTTTTTTTAAGTTTGTTTACTTCACAAATACTGCGTTCACAAGTTCCGAATTTTGAGGGTAATGTCCAGGCATCGGTTTCAATCATTTCAAATAATAATAAAAAAAAAGAATAATATAATTTTGATATGCCCGTGCCCCTTTACCGGCGAAATTAAGTGCGATTGTGTAGATTTTGAGGGGCTGATTTCAAGGCTGGCTTCACACGGTTCAAGTCACAGGAGAAGTTAAACATTTAGATGTTTTACTTAATACCATGATTAATCTACGACTTAGTGATTTGCTCACCATCCAAGGTTTTCCTTGACTATTTGGGTAGGAAGATTGGAGGGGCGTCGTAGGCGTTCCTCCATCTTCCCATGGACACGCCGCTTTCTTTCTTCTATATGCGCCGGTCGCGGATGGAGGGCTTCGGGTTCATTGTTTGGTGACAATGATATCCCGGATTCCCTGTTAGCGGCTTCTAGCCATGGAGGGCAGAGTAGAATCAATGTTGGGGGCCCAGGGAAGAGGGTCAAATTGTTTAAAGGGCTCGAGGAAAGCTCTATCGTGCGCGGTGACATCCTTTGTCCGTAACCCGCCTCAGTTTCTTTTTACATTTATACTTCGTCTCATCTTGTGATAAACCGCAGCGGAAGGCTAGGGGCTGTGACGCGGCACTGGCAAGGCATTCTTACGCAATGCAAAGTATAGTGCGTCAAAGACTTTGATAAGCACAAGGCGCGTAGCCTTTGTCCTTGACGTAATGGTCGTGTTTTGTACCATCGATACGTAATTTATGTTATAACAAAGCTAGCATGTTTGGAGAAACGACTTCTGGTTGGCAACGCTGTCGTTGCCGATGTAACGTACTGCATACCAAAATTTCCTCAATACTGAAGTTTTCTATTTAAATATTCCTATGTACAGACTGAACCCGAGTTAAATATTTATTGGAACAAATTATTTGAACTTTAAAAGGACCTTGCTATCTGTTTAAAATGTCACCTAGCTGACCAATGTAACTGCGCTCTCACTTTCGTTCGCCGTAACGGCAGGCCTGTGTTTCCTTCGCCAGCTCGCTTTTGAGATGAAGAAATGCAATGGAATGGGAGCTACGCTTGCGATGAACTACGCACTTGGGACGCGTAGCTCTCCAGCAAGATTGAGCTCCAAAGTACGGGTTCCTTGGTTCACACCTTGCGTCATCCGCGGGAGGTGCGGATCTACTGACGATCTTCGCTGTGGGAACCTGACTGGTACTTGTGTCGAAGGGCAAGTTGGTTGCCTTGGCCACGCCGACTAAAACGGTGTACTTTTATATAAACGATTCAATACTTTTGTAGCGAATAAAGATACATAAGTGAAACAAAACTACAAAGATTACCCTCTGGTGCGAGGTGGGAAGGAGATGCTCAGGTGTTAGCTCGGAAGTTGGCGGGCTCGTAAGATCAAATTCCGATTACGGGAGGCATTGTCCCCCAGAGTCCCTTGGCCGGGATCGATTACGGAGCGTGAGCTCTGGAGCTCCAGTACAAACTAAAACCCGTTGTTGTTGAAGCGATGTTTATTAGGAAATCGACGTTGTTGTTAGTTGCGCTCTGGGCGCACATGTCACTGTCGATGGGAGAGGGAATTAAGGAAAAAAAGAGATAGAGAAGTAGAGAGGGGGAGGGGGAAGGGGATATTTTCAGAGTGATGACTTTCCTACGGCTTTCTGTACAGAATCGCGACTCCTGACACTCCTGAAAACCTCTGGATGTAAGATCTCTAGGAGCCTCAGGAGCCGCAAGCAACCCAGATCTCTTGGAAGTTCTAGAGAATCTCGAGGAGTTCCGCGCTCCTCAGGAAGCTGACTACACTCTTGAGTGCCTTGTCCGTAGTAGCTCGTGAGGCTCTTGGACGCAGGAGTTCCTTCAAGTTGGTACTAGGTAAATTTAAGCGGGAAAAGGCATCACGGAGGTTGGTGCGCTCCTCGTCGTGATCACTGCAGTGCAGGAGGAAATGTTCGGCGTCGGCCGTTTCCTCGCAGGTCTGGCATATGGGGTCAACATTGAGCCTGAAGCGACTTATCCACGCCGGGGTGAAGGCGCTTCCAGTCCGTAATCTGCGCATTACTGCGGCAGTTGGGCGGTCGAAGCCGCGCGCTATCCGAGCTGGGAAGGCACCTGCCACCACTGCCGGGTCCGTTGCTGTAGGGTGATGGCTCTTCTCACAAGGAGCTTGGCGTCTGAGAAGCGGGGAACGGTTGAAAGCGGGCACCCGGGGTCCTTGTGAGCCCGCACCGCTAGAAAATCAACGACTTCATTCCCTCTAATGCCACAGTGGCTTGGGAGCCATTGGAAGGCAATGTTGTTGCCTTCCTAGCTGCTGAAGCTCAACCGCATCCTGCGCGATTGAACGGGCCAGGGGCGTGGCCCGTTCGAGCCTAGATAGCAGCTCGAGGGCTGATCTTGAGTCGCTCAGGATGACCCAGCGTAGGGCCTGTGTGCAGCCAGTCCGAATACCCCAGAGGGGAGCCGTATGGCTGCTAGCTCCGCCGTGGTGGAGGATGCCTGGTGAGCCAGGCGCTCACTGGCACCCACAGCGGCTGCCTCGAAGAAAGCCGCTGCTGTTGCTGTGCCTCCGGAGGGGTCCACTGATCCGTCGGTGTACACTCGGGTCCACCCATCGTACTGTGTAACTAAGTGATCTTCCGTAAGCTGCCTTGCTACGACCACTGCTACGTTCTTTTTTGTCCTCAGTCCAGGGATATGAAGGCTGATCCGCAGAGGGTGGGGCTCTTTGTGCAGCTCTGGGAGTGGAGCGAGTGGTCCTGGTGTGCCAGCTATGTCACCAAGAGTGCAGAGGTGCGCTCCTAGTCTTGATTCAGCGCGCTCGGCGATCCTCATTAGGAGCGTGATGGTCGAGTCGCAGTTGCTCATTCGAGTAAGATGGCCCAGCGCCCGTTCTTGCATGATGTTCTCTACAGTGTTAATCCTGGATTCTGTGAGCGTATGTCGAGACGAGGCCATGCGGGGAACTCCGAGGCAAATCCTGAATGCCACGCGTTGCGCTTGTTCAATGTTTTTGAGCTGGCTGGCACTGAGTGTGGCGAAAGGTAGGGCGTACAATGGGCGGGCCAGGATGAGCCCCCTATACAGCTGCAGCATCATGTGAGATGAGGTTCCCCAGGTAGTTCCGCCGAGCATCCGGAGAATGTTTGTATGGGTTCGCATCTTTTGAAGCAGTTCCTTCATTGCTGTGCCCCAGGATAGCCTCGAATCCAACGTGACGCCAAGATATGTGGCCGTTTTCGCCAGTTTCACTGGAGTTTCCCCAATGCGTAGTGTGGGCATGAACTTGCTTGGCCTCTTTGGAGCGTAGCACAGCGCAATCGTTTTTTCGGCTGATATAGCCAAGCTCAGTTGGTGGAGATGATACACTGCATTTGTCAGGGCTCGCTAGAGAGCGCATACCATACGTTGCCTTCTGTAGCTGGGGGCAGTGGACCAGAGTGCCATGTCGTCTGCATAGACGGCCATGCTGATAGGATACGCCGGTTCTTCTCCAACCCTTGCCACCGCTGGGAGCGACGCGATGGCCAGAGCAAAGAGTAGCGGGCTAACAACGCTCCCTTGGGGAACTCCTCGGATGATTTTCCGGGGGTTGCTCACCGCGTTGCCGGCCTTTACACACATAGTGCGTTCACTAAGAAAAAACGCTCAAATGTATATCAGTGGACGTCCGTTCACCCCGAAACGGCATAGAGCTGAAATGACGGCGTTGTGGGGAGGGCATCAAAGGCTTTACGGACGTCCAGAAAAACGGCCACCGCAGACCAACCCTGCGCTTTTGCGTCTTCCAGTGAGCTGACGGTATCTCCCATTGCATATACCGTGCTCCGATGGTGCCGGAATCCCAAAAACAGTCCGGTAAAGCCCTTGCCCCTTCTAGGTGGTAAACAAGACGGTGTAGCACCATAGGCATCACTTTCCCGAGGCATAATGTCAAGGAGATAGGCCTGTATGAGCTTAGCTGGTCTTGGGGCTTGCCGGGCTTCAGCAGTGGGATCGTGGTTGCTACCCTCCAGGCGTCTGGCAGCTCAGCCGTCCTTCAGACGTGGTTGATGAGAGCTAGCATCGCTGGAAGTGCCGACTCGTTGACGTTTCTCAGGGCCTGGTTGGTGACTCCATCCGGTCCTGGTGACGCGCGGTGTCTGGGAAGGGAATTAAGGACGTACTGCAGCTCGTGCAGAGTAAAGTCGGTGTCCGGTTGTTGCATCAAAGGTGCCGTGGGATGACGGAACTTGTCCCAATTCTCGAGGGGCGGTCCCACTGTCGGTACCAGCGGAACTTCAGTGAAAGTATCCGCGAGGAGTTCTACCACATGATCTCTGTTGGTTGGAGGTTCATGGCCACGGCCATTCCAAGGACTGGGTTTCGGGGAATAGGGCGGCCCGCCAGTGTTCTCGGCATCCTCCAAGCCCGGCTTCCTCCGGATGGTCTGTCTAGAGTACTACACTTGAGACGCCATTGTCGGCGCGCCAGTTTCTTTCCGTGTTTCCTGAATCTGGCATCCAGTCGCCTATAGTCCAGGATATCCTCCGGTTTTCCGGTGACCCACGACTTTCGCTGGGCTCGCCGTCTTCTCGCTCGGAGTTTAAGCCATTCGAGGTCAGGGTTAGGACGCGTTAATGGTACGCTGACTTCACGGGTGGCTTCTTTGAGGACGCGCGACAGTGTTTCTGAATTGAAGAGAAATCCGCCCTCTAGTGCCTCTCCAAGCAGTGTCCTGTAGTGGTCCAAGTTGACTATCTGGCAAGTCCTAGGAGGGGCTTTCGGCGGTCTTCCAATGACAATTGGAAGGTGATCACTCCCCCAGCTGTCCGGCTGAGGGATTGCACTGAGCCTCAGGGACCAAGTAGTGAAGGTGAGATCAATCACGCTTCCCGTCACTCCAGGGCGAATAAACGTCTGGCTCCCACTTGTGAAGTTCCTCAGGTCAAGTGCTTCGACCGTTGCCTGTAGCTCCCGTCCCCGTGGGGAGTCTTGCTTGTCTCCCCAAGACTGTGAGTGCGCATTGAAGTCTCCGGCTACTATAAGGTCTCCCTTGGCTCGCACTCGAATGTCCGCAAGTACATGGGTGTCCCAGGGTGCGTTAGGGGCCACGTATGCCGAGACGATGGTGAGTGGGCGTCTTCTCCATTCCACCGTCACCGCCACAAACTCCGCACCCTCAGTGCATAAATCATTGAGGTCCACCTCACTTTGTGGCAACTCTCGACGGACTAGTAGTGCTGCCCGCGGAAACCCTGTTGCCACATGCGGTTTGCTGGCGTACACTACATGATCCGCAATACGCATGTCGCCGGCTGACATTCTTGGTTCTTGGAGAGCTACTGCATTGTAGGCGTTGTCCAATATGTGTTTGCGGAGCTCAGGGAGTCGCGTTCTCAATCTCTTACAGTTCCATTGAAGAACTGAGCAGGAGAGGGGTTGAAGATGCGTGGTGGTCCTCCTATTAATGTCTCCCATCGTAGATGAGTTGGTGTGGGCAGGCGAATAGTGAAAAATTGCTGTTCTGCAGCTTTGAAATCTGTGATTCATACTGGTTTATGAGGTGTTTGTACCTTAAATTGTCTAATGAGAGCGTTTAACGAAGCGTATACTATATAAATCTGCAGAGTGCTTGTAATGAACAGGTTTCGTTCCACTCCATTGCAGCAGGCTGAGTTTCAATATGATCTGGCTCATCTGTTCGGTGCCATTTAGCTTTCGAATTACAGTGAAGAAAATGTTTGTACTGACAAGTAAGGCTTTCTTGGAAACGCTCTAGCATAGCATTGCAATAATGGGTTCTAATGTGAGGACGGCTTTGATCACTTGATGAAGTGTTGATGTCTGTGATGTTGTGGCCAGTATCTTGCGAAGAGCAGTGAATGTAAGTGGGATTATGGCTTTAAACACAGAGTCAGTCTTTGTTTTACTTTCTTGGTTGGGTCCCGTCACGTGCGCGTTGGAGGCCTTATGTGAAGTGATGTTTTTGATGTGTGGTTTGTCGCATAAAGAAGGTTTCCTAGAAACTGGCAGTGTTGTTGTTGCGGTAGATTTAGCGGTGACCAGATTTGCAGGCGTGCTCTCTACGTCTTCGAGAGGAGGGAAGCCTTGAGCAGTCAGAGGCAGAGTATTGCTGGCGGAGGCGCTAGGTTCTGGTATGTTATTTGAATCCATTGTTTTGTTTGCTTGTCTTTTTGCATGCACAGCACTTTTTGCTTCACGAAATGTGGTCTTGTGCTCTAACTTGTACCTCGCTACTTCTGCTTCCCTTGCCCTCACTGGGCACTCAGGTGCGTTGGAGGCGTGATTTCCGTGACAGTTGACGCAGCAGGGGTTGGCTTCGCACTTGTCTTTGTGGCATTGTCCACACCGAGAACATAACTGGGTTTCTTCTGCGCAGGCAGCTGCGATGTGGCCGAATTTGTGACACCTGTAGCACTGCAAGGGGCGTGCTCGGTAGGGAATTACTTCCGTTCTTACAAGACCGACATTGACATGTTGAGGAGCTACTTTTGTTGCGAACGATACTCGCACAACGGGTGATGTCTTGCCAAGGCGCTTCACTTCCGTGATGCAGGCGGTTGACTGTAGTCGCGTTTTTATGTCGGTCTCTGTGCAGTCAGGGTCGATGTCTCGAAGGACGCCATAGCAGTTTGAGCGGTCGCTAGGTAGAAAAGCACGCACTGAGAGTGCGCATAGCTTGGTTAGCTTCAGGAGTTCGGCTTTGAGTGTAGGCTTTTTAACATGAACCGCAACGATATTACAAGCTTTGTTGATACGAACTACACTAACCATGTCTGGTGCGACGTTGTTCAGGTAGTCAGTCAGTTTAAATTTGCTGAGCGATGCAACTTTGCTGGTGTCAGTTGGCATGTAGAGCACGGTGAATCCGACTTGTAGGTTGGTTTTCTCTTTAGAATGTGATGCTGAGCTCTGTCTTGTCTTCCGTCTTTTCTTGCCATGAACGACCTCGTAGTCACCGTCGTCGAAGTGCAACTCGTCGTTAGTAGACACGATCGTCGATGAGGAACTGCTCATTGTTTCAGCGGTGCAGTGTATGGGCGGAATCTCATAGCCGTCTTTGATGATCGTCGATGTGCTTGCCTGAGCTTCATCTATGTCGAAGGACAGGGGTGCGTTCGATGACTCGATGTCCGAGGTCATATTTGTTGATGTCCTGGCCTCCCTTCAGGAGGTTCTTTGCGCACAAAGACCTTATGTCGTTCTGTTAGTTGCTAAGCGCCGAATGTACTGTTTGAACACGCAATTTATCGGCTACGTAAGGAAAATTCAGAGACACGAAAAGGGTTACCAGCACCGGTGTCGTCGTCGTCTTCTAGAACCCGTTCATTCGTCCGTAATACGTTTCCCACTTGCAGTGTTTCCACTAAAAATCACTGGTTGGCTCGCCGTGGACTGGCGATTCCCCGACGCGTCATAAGACGGGCGTTTCCCAGTAGCCCAGGGACTCCGGAACCGGGGGCAGGGGGGCCAGAGCCCCCCCAAGATTTTTCAAGATGGGGCTGAGCCCCCCCCCTTCCCCAGTTCGACTGCCTCCCCCTTCCCCCTCCAGCCCCCATCTCCAATATTAAATTGCTGGGCTGATAGATCAGAAGTCAGTGTCACTAGTCGCTGAAGCTCTCACTACAGACCCAAAAACAAAACTAGCAAGTCGTGTCAGCGAGATTGGTTCGAAAGATTCCCATGGCTTTCTGCCGACAGCAAGAGTGATGCGGTGTTGTGCCATGAGTGCAGCTTATTTTTTAAGGAAAGGTGCGATGCGAATATGGTGCAGTGGAGCTAGACTTCGTTAAGACTATTTTAACAACTGAAAAAAAGCTACACAAGAATGTAGACGTCATGAAACGAGACAGCTTCACTTAGAATCTCTTAACCTCAGCCTGTCGATGCGGAGGGGTATTTGTGTCGCGCGGCTTTTAACAAAGCAGTGCATCAAGCAACAGGAAGAAGCCAGGGCGGCACTACGGGTCATAGTGAGCTCTCTTCGCTACCTTTGCCGTACAGGCCAAGCTCTAATGGGACGCACAAAAGATTATAGAAACTTGCTTGATTTGCTTCATGAAGGATCGGGGGATGTTCCCACCCTGAAAAGGTGGGTGACGAAAAGGGACCAGTGGGTAAGCAATAATGTGCAGAACGAGCTGGTTGAGATCATGGCCCACGCAATACAGTGGTCCAGCCCATTCTATGGTATCATTGCTGACGGCACAACTGATGTAGCTGTCGAGGAACAGTTTACCCTCTGTACATGGTGGGTGGACAGCAAGATGCTCGACGTCCGAGAAGACTTCATTGGCCTGCACAACATCCCAGACAGCAGGGCTGAGACGCTGTACACGACCATCCGAGACATGATTTTGCGCCTTGGCTGATTTCCATAGTCTGCGTGGCCATTGCTTTGACGGGGGCCGCCAACATGTCCGGCCGTTTCTCATGCGTGCAGAAACAAAAAGTGATTCTGAGCCAAGGTCAATGTATGTGCAATGCGGCAACCACAGCTTAGATCTCGTGTTACAGCAAGCTAGCCGTAGCTGCAACATCATTGGCGATGCTCTCAGTACCGTGAAGGACGTTTCAAATGCAATTCTTCCTTCGAAGAAGCGCAAAGCTGTTTATTCATCTATTGCAATTCCTCCAGTCCACCAGGCGGCGCAAGAGGCCGGATTAACACCAAATATCCTTCTTCCTTCTGCTTTGCCCAACAAGGTGGACTGTCGGAGTGAAGTCAATGTAAAGATTCACTGAAAACTACATGCTAGAGTTCAGGAGACACTAACGAGCTACTACAAGGTGAATATACGATTGCAGACAACAGCAGGCCATTTTGAATGGTTATGAGAGGCTTTTGAAAAGATTCGAAACGATGAATAAACAAATAAACATTTCTATAGCTTTATCTGGACCATGCGAAGAACTTGCAAGGGTACTGCAACGTTCAACATTTCGCACCGCAGGTATCAAAGAGGCTACAGAGACTCTATGAGGCAATGTCCCGTCTGCGGTCTGAAGTCGCGTTTGAACGAGTTTTGGGACTGCACGAGCTCAACTGCAATGGCGGCTAGGTTTGAAGAACCCTCGCAGCGCAAGGCCGACAAAACCGCAAAAAAGGTTTGAAATGAGCAACACACCTTCTCCGCCAGTTGTACTTGATTGCAAGGCAGCGTTACGGAAGGAGTACTTTGCGGCTGTAGACTGCATAATGAGTGAAACTCTACGGTGGTTCGAACAGCCTGGTATAAAGCAGCTAGTAAAACTAGAGAGCACCTTCATTAACGCCTCCGGGGGAAGACAGTTCACAACAGATGACCTGAAAGAGGCCCTAGGAGTGCACGCATGTGCTTTTGATCTGTCGCGATTCTCTGCGCAGCTTTTACTTTTGCCGGCTCTTTTATGCAACCCTTTATGCAATAAGGACACTACATGCAAAATCTGACAAAATTCATGACCTCCTGGATTAAGTCGTAAAATATACAAAACTTCTTCATTCAGTGCCTGCATCTGTTGACTCGGGGGAGTGCTCGTTTAGTGCCTTACGCCGAATTAAAACGTATCTGCGCAGCCGTATTAGTCAGGGGAGGCTAGCACACCTCCTTATTTTGCACGTTAAAAATGGAAGAACCGCCGAGCTTAACCTGGACGACATCATCAAGGAACTTGTCTCCAGGATTGCTGCGCGAACGGCGACATTGGGATGTTTCCTTCATCACGCTTTTGTGCACATTTTCTAAATATGCATTAAGATGTCATTGTATATATGTAATTCTCTTGGCTTACTCGTTCGTTTCATAGCGTGGATGTCTTTTTGGATACACATTTGAAGAATAATAAACGTGATTCTCCGCAAACTCAATTTTGCAATGTTGTTTATCCTTGTAGAGATTTTGAAATTGCCTGAAGCACTATGCATAAGCGTTTTCGTGGCAGCGCTATATATATACTTCCACGCCTGCCCGCAATAAACCGTTCTTACCCTGGTAGCTGGCCTGCCTGTTTGGTCTTCGCGGTTCTGCTCTACCGCGAGACGGCTAAGTGACAATAATACGTAAAAGCTTTGAGGGTCGGAAGCTGCATGCGCAAAACGCAATATTGCGTTCTACACGTGCGCACTTCCGATCCGCAATTGTATTGTGTACGCAAGGCTCTTGCGTACGAGCCACTAAAACTTCATACTGTTGTTATAAAGCCGGAAGAAAAAGTGATTGTGCATGCTAAGTAAGGAACTTCATGCAAATAATATTTTAATTTTTTATAAAGAATAAGTAAAAATAAAACAACAAAAATCGGCTCCAGTCCTTGTTTTCTAGAATAAAATATATATAAAAAAAGGTTTGATTTCAGCCCCCCCCCCCCCCTCAAAGTTTACTTCCGGAGTCCCTGCAGTGGCCGAGAGGCCACAACCGATCGGCTCGCTTTCCCACCATGGGGAAATTGCTTACCAGTTCCGCGTGAGACCCCACGATCTGCGCTTGTCTCACGCCCAAACATCAGGCGGGCTCCGACGCGAACAAACTAGTCCTTAAAACTCGCGAGGCGAGTCAGACAGCCGACCCCGATGTCGACAGCGCCGACGATCATTCCGCCAGACGTGGTTGCCCATTCAACCACCGTACTCTCCGATAGTTCTCCCGGCCCGAAACGCACGTTCCGGTTCTCTCGGCAGAAAGCGCGCGTTTTGAACCTTGCTTCGCAAGGTCCGCCCACCCGTCTATCCAAGTCGCCCTCCAGCGCGATAAGTGTTCGCCAAGTCCTTCTCGTGCTAACGGCCCACCGCAGAGCCTTCGTCGATCCTTACACTCACGGTTGGGCCCTTCACGACGATACGCTTGTACGGAACAGTACACCGATGCAAATTCTATGTACAATGTATTTATTAAAAAGCAAAACAAAAGAAAAACTCCCCGGTGTCACCCTTGTCTTCAGGTTTCCCCAGTGTCGTTAGGAGCGCAACCTCGTTTGCTCCCCCCCCCTCCCCTCCCCCATCACGGAGTCCATCTACTGCTCCTGGTCGGAGGCGTGCTGCTTCCTCATGTGGCTTCTGAGTTCATATGGGGCCAGGAACCCTTTGCCGCAGTCCCCGCACTTGTAGGGATACTCTTTTGAGTGCGCTCGGATCACGTGCTTCTTCACGTCGCTTAAATCCCAGGCCCTATAGGAGCACAGCTGGCAGGCATAGGGCTTCTCGCCGGAGTGCGTTCGCTTGTGCCTTGCGAGGGTGCTTTTCTCAACGAATCCTCTCCTACACTCTGGGCAGACGTGGGGCCGCTCTCCGCTGTGCGTGCTTTCGTGCGTCCTTAAGTTTACCAGCTGGACGAACTTCTGCCCGCACTCGTGGCACTCGTGCGGTCGCTCGCCCGTGTGTACTCTTTGGTGCTTGGTCAATACGCCCTGCCGCGTGAAAGCCTTGCCGCAGGTGCCGCACACGAAGGGCCTCTGTCCCGTGTGGGTGCGCTCGTGCCTGACTAGGTGGTATTTTTTATCGCTGGAATAGGGACAGTGACCACATCGGTGCCTTCCCCTCTCCTCTCGTGTATCCTCTTCCGGTGTCCCTGGAGGTGCTCGAGTGAGGCGAAGAGGCTGTCGCATTCCCCACACGCGAAGGTCTCCGCTGCTTCCTCGAGGGACGGTGCCTCTTCTTGATCTGCACATGGGCGAGCAAGACAGGGGAGCAAAGAGTTAAGGGGGACACTACCGTAATATCCCGAAAGGCGCCCCTCCCCCGAATGGTAACCCGCTCCCTATTTTCGGCTCGATTTGTTATTTTCTTTTCAAACACCGAAAAATGGCCCACTCTTAGTAATCGTAGTGTTCGGATCAATAATGATCTTGGCGTGAATTATCCGGTTAGCTAGGGCGGGATATAAAAGCGAACATTTCTGACTGGGAAGTACAGCCACCTCTGCTTCACTGCTCCCTCGCCGCGATAACATGTTTGACAGAGACACGTTATCTATAAATAGCATTTTTGTTTTCAATTTTTCTTGATTGCACACCGAAATGTAGCCCACTCTTTATTCTCGCACAATTTTCTATCGATTTAAGGTGGGCTATCTCTCGGGATATGACCGTACCTTCAAATTTCGATTTAAAAAAAAACGACTTTTTTATTTTTATCTTATGTCGTTCCACAACTAATAGTGCACGGCATCCTTTTTTTTTTTTTTTTTTTGCAATGACAAACTTCGAAATTTGGGCGTATTTTTGCACCCGATGTCCCCCACTTACTCTTCTTCTGGGCTCCGTCCTTGCCTTCGACGAGTCCTAGCTCGGCGGCAAACTCGTCCCCGTACCAGACGAGCAGCTCGGTCCCCGGCGCTATCTTGGCCTTTGTCTGGTAGTAAACGCCTCCCCTGTGCTGGAAGGCCACGAGGTTCTGGCTGTTCTTGCTAGGGGCGCAGTTGACGTAGCGCATCCAGTTAGACTCCGACAGGGGCCGGGCGTCCACCAGGTAGCCGCCCCGGCCACGCACCTGTATCCGGGCAAGTGCACGCGGTGACGCATCACTTTTACACGCGCCGAAAAACATTTCTAGACTCTGTTTTGGCAACTAAATCAGATCATTATTGCCTATATCGATGCTTTTACTTAGGGATACATTTCTCGAACTTCGAGTTCTTATGCTATGAGCGAAGTATAGACGAGAACGAAGGAACATTCTTGTAACTTCCGTAATTCCGCATGCGATTATCTGCGAATGAGTATCTCTGAATTATCGACTTTTTGTGATATCTGTACGAGTGCACCCTGAAGGTGATATGTACTGCTTGTACACTGTTGCTAGTAAAAAAGTATTTTTAGGATGCCGCACCGTCAGAACACAAATATTAGCGTGTTTCCTAGCGTCCTAAACGTGTTCCTGTAACACCCTCAGGATGTTATTCTCGGCACGAGCTAAACCCCTAAGGGAGTACGATTTTCTAGTGTGTACCCCGACAATTCTATCCTTCCTTTCAGGTTCAGAACCTTCAAGTTCACGCATGCTCACCCAGCCCACAGGGAGCTGTGTACCTTCCAGGTGTATCCGTTGCCCCCGCCGGAGCCGGTGAAGCGCACGCCTTCGTAGGGCCCGTAGCACAGCCTGGCCGGGAGGGGCCTGAGGGTGAAGACCCCTTTCCCGGCCCCCTTAATGCAGGACCGTGCCACCGTCAGACCCTTGGGCAGGGTCTTGTCGGCGCGCCGGGGGTCACCCCGGGGAACCTGAATTATTCAGAAGGGATGGATATGACGTTGCAACTAATATGTAAAGAAAGCTTACGTACTGCAAGGACTTTGTCAGCCAGGATGACAACAACGAACTTGTATTTGTTTGTACTATTGCTTATTTTCGAACGGGGCGATAAATCTTCGGTTTCAGTTATGTTTTTGTTAGTCTGGCATAAAATGTGTACTAAAATAACAAACAAAAAAAAACAGTAAGCATTTCTGCTGTTATTCTAAACCCGTGATCAGTATAGGACACTCGAGAATATGATACTTTCTGACACATCCAGCTACGCTAAAACTATGGACCTGCAGGCGGGAAGGCCACTTTTTGCATGGTTCATTTCATTGACACTGCAGCAGAATATTATGGTAGCGGATACTTTAACTTTTTATGGTTTCCATCGAAGGTTTTCTGGATATTCTCCATTATAACGACTAAAATAGAGACGTTCGATTATTGAAATGTATTGTCTCCAACATCTCCAGCTAGAGTTTGCAGATTCTTATCATTGGATGTCCAATATAGTGCTGGACAATCGAAGCCCGTGTGCATACTTTCCCGGGTAGCACGCGGAATTCAAGGGAGGTTATCAACGGACACTGGAATCAAAAGCGAAAACTCGATCACGCAATGAAGTCATTCTTGTCCCAACACAGATTGCTTTCTCCGTCTCTTCGCAGCTTCCCCGCGCTCCTGCCATTTCAAGAGCTCACAATGTCTCCTCGATGCGCGCCAGACACCGAGAAAGTCGTAGACATTTCTCACCGGGGTGTCCTTGACGAAGTCGAACGGTCCATGGACGGGACAGTCGCCGTGCCGCTCTTTGCCGCACTCCATGCAGTCTGCACAGCGAACAACAGTGAACAACCCACTTCAGTAGCCCCATTATAATCAATTAAGTTTCGAAGTTAGCATGGGGTGTCATTGAGGGAAGGGAGCACGTCTCTTGTCCCAGTACCTCAGACTTCTGGAAACTCACAGAATAACTCGTCCTTCGAGGGAACTTCGCACTCGGCGTAGTTAACGGACTTGCTGCTCCGCATCGGGTATCGCGTCTGGCTCGATGTGCCCTCTCCAGGATCTGCGCACATCACCGGACGGAGAAAAGTGATGTCCTACCAAATATACCGTTCACCCGATGCCCTGATACCTTAGGTCCAGTGGCGTCACTAGGATCAGCGGCACCTGGCGCGGTGGGCCGCGCGACCTCCCGCCTTATTTTCACTGCCCAGTTTCACCGCCCTGAGCGCTGCACACGGGGCGCTCCAATCCCCCCCCCCCGTTGTGACGTCACTGTTTCGCTCTTCACATTCGCTGATGTCTGCACATGCCTGTGTTCCTCTCTGAGGGATGGAGCTTCCATGAGATACAGAGGCAATGACGAAATATTGTCACGAATGACAAATGATGAGGCAGAGAATAACTAAAGGAACTAAACGTTTAATGAGGGCGAACTTGTGCCCAAAAATAAAAAGGAAACAAAAGATAACAGCAGAGCGTCGCGGGCGTCGAAATCGGCGAAAGAGCAGAGTCGAACGCTGGGGCGAAACTGACTGCAGATCGCCGCGCGGAGCCCCTTATGTAATCGCGTTGTCTTCTGGAACAATCGGCCTAGAAGGTTCGGCGACTAGAACATTCGCACCTCGAACAGGCGACAGAGTTCTCGAATTCACCAGAACTTTAAGCTGCAAGAATAAATAAAAGGACGCGTAACTCCCGGGAATCGAACCCTGGCTCTTCGCGTGGGAGGCAAGCGCGATAACCGATAGGCCACGGCCGCGCTGCCTACCTGGCGCGCGGCATTACTCCCCCTTAAAAAAATGCATCGCCCCGATGCAACACAAAACAAAACAAAGCACATAAAAAGGACGGCAAACTAAAGAGTCATTTGGAACACATAAGGTCCACAGTCCTATCGAGCGTAGTACGGCTTCAGGCGCACGACGTGGACGACTTCAGGTCGTGGTGGGCGGCGTGATGAGGTTCTTGTTCCGTCGGGCATCACCTCGTAGTTCAGCTCCCCGAGGCGACGAAGTACCTTGTATGGTCCAAAGTACCGTTTAAGCAGTTTCTCACTGAGGCCGCGGCGACGGATGGGCGTCCACACCCACACCCTGTCTCCGGGCTGGAAGTGGACATCCCTGCGACGAAGGTTGTAGCGGCCCGCGTCGACGCGTTGCTGGTCTTGAATCAGGAGTCGGGCGAGCTGGCGGACTTCTTCGGCCCGTTGAGCAACCACCTGGGCGTCGTCGCTCTCATTGTCAGCTGGCTCATGGGGCAGCATCGCGTCCAGCATGGTCGTTACCTTCCGACCATGTACCAGCTGGAAAGGTGTGAACCCAGTGGTCTCTTGAACCGCCGTATTGTAGGCGAACGTGACGTAGGGCAACACCTCGTCCCACGTCTTGTGCTCTACGTCGACATACATAGAGATCATGTCGGCGATTGTCTTGTTGAGGCGCTCCGTCAGCCCGTTGGTCTGCGGGTGGTACGCAGTGGTACGACGATGGCTGGTGTGACTGAGCCGGAGGATTTCTTGGGTCAGCTGTGCCATGAACGATGATCCGCGATCTGTAATCAGAACTTCGGGAGCGCCGTGCCGGAGGACGATGGACTCGATAAAAAATTTTGCGACTTCCACAGCAGTCCCTGCAGGAAGGGCTTTCGTTTCGGCGTACCGTGTGAGATAATCTGTGGCGACGATAATCCATCTGTTTCCTTGCGTCGATGGTGGGAAAGGACCAAGTAGATCCATTCCGATCTGCTGGAACGGTGCGGTCGGGGGAGCAATCGGCTGCAGGAGACCTGCCGGCTTCGTCGGCGGTTTCTTGCGTCGCTGGCACTCGTGGCACGACCGTGTGTAGGAGTGAACGGTCTTCGGCAGCTTGGGCCAGTAATACCTTTCACGAATTCGGGCCAGCGTGCGGCTGTAACCAAGGTGTCCGGACGTCGGATCGTCGTGGCAGGCTTGAAAGACCTCCTCTCGAAGGTCGGCCGGGATTACCAGCAGCCACGGCGAGTAGCTGTCCCCAAAGTTCTCTTTGTAGAGTACACCTTGTCGAATGGCGAAGGTCGGCAGGGTTCGTGAGAAAACACGGGGCACGGTACTCCCGCGCCCTTCCAGGTGCTGAATTAATGCGCGCAGCTCAGGATCGTTTCGTTGACGTCGTGCCAGGTCGTCGGTGGTCACTGCTCCTAGGAAGCACTCGTCGTCATTGTCGTCGCTGGTGCCGGAAGCTGTTTCGACAGGAGCCCTGGACAAGCAGTCGGCGTCGCTGTGCTTGTGGCCTGACTTGTAGACTACAGTCATGTTGAACTCCTGTAGTCGGAGACTCCATCGAGCGAGGCGTCCTGAAGGGTCCTTGAGGTTCGCAAGCCAGCAGAGCGAGTGGTGGTCTGTGACTACGCGGAACGGGCTCCCGTACAAGTACGGGCGGAACTTCGTGATTGCCCAGACGACCGCAAGACACTCCTTTTCAGTCGTGGAGTAATTTCTTTCCGATTTGGACAGCGTCCGGACTTGCGTAGGCGATGACTCGCTCGGCACCTTCTTGCACTTGAACCAGTACCGCTCCAAGTCCTGCATTACTAGCGTCCGTGTGGATCTCGGTTTCCGCATCCTGATCAAAGTGTCCTAGGACAGGAGGAGTCTGGAGTCTTCGCTTCAGCTCGTCGAATGCCTGCTGCTGCTCCTCGGCCCATTCGAACTTCTCGGCGTCCTTCGTGAGGTTTGTGAGCGGTGCGGAAATCCTTGCGAAATCCCGAACGAAGCGTCGATAGTAGGCACAAAGTCCGAGGAATCTTCGTACGGCCTTCTTGTCTTTCGGCACTGGGAATGCCGCGACGGCGCGCGTCTTCTCGGGGTCTGGGCGGACGCCTTCGTTACTAACCACGTGGCCTAGGAACTTCAGTTCGTCATAGGCGAACCGGCACTTTGACGCCTTGAGGGTGAGTCCGGCGGTCTTTATGGCTTGGAGAACAGCTCGGAGTCGTCGCAAGTGTTCGTCGAAGTCAGTTGAAAACACTACGACGTCGTCAAGGTAGACGAGACAGCTCTGCCACTTCAGTCCTGCCAGTACGGTGTCCATGACACGCTGGAACGTTGCTGGCGCCGTGCATAGTCCGAAGGGCATCACTTTGAACTCGTACAGTCCATCCGGCGTGACGAAGGCTGTCTTCTCTCGGTCCTGTTCGTCGACTTCGATCTGCCAGTAGCCGCTCTTCAGGTCCATCGATGAGAAATATCGAGAGTGGCGCAGCCGGTCCAGAGTGTCGTCGATGCGGGGGAGCGGGTAGACGTCTTTCTTCGTCACTGCGTTCAGCTGTCGGTAGTCCACGCAGAACCTAAGCGTTCCGTCCTTCTTCTTAACAAGCACGACTGGAGAGGCCCACGGACTGCTTGAAGGTTGGATTATGTCGTCTTTCAGCATCTCTTGAACTTGCTCCTGGATTACCTCCCTTTCTTTAACGGAGACTCTGTACGGCGATCGATGCACAGGGCGCGCGTCGTCCTCGGTAACGATGCGGTGCTTCGCAACGGCGGTTTGGCGTACCTTCGACGACGTCGCAAAGCAGTCGCGGTATTCGGCGAGCAGGTTAAGCAGCTGCCGTCGTTTCGGGCCCGGAAGCTTAAGGTCGATGTCGAGCTGCGCTGGCGACGTACTGTCTTGCTGAGGTGGCGATGTTTCGTCAGTAATCGCGACGATTTCGGCGGCGTTTTGAAGTTCCTCAACGTGGCCCAGGGCTGCACCTTTCGTGAGGTGTTGCGTTTCATTTCGGAAGTTCGTCACGAGGACCACAGTCCGCTGATCTTGAAGTTGAGCTACTCCTCTTGCGACGCCTATTCCTCTTCCCAGGAGCAATTGAAGGTTGCCTTCCAGGACAACTTCGCCGCAGGTAGTTGTATCGGCCACGACGGGTACGACAACACTTGATCGCGGCGGCAGGTTCACGTGGTCAGCGGCGACTCGGACGGCGGCTGACGCTGTTTGGGGTTTCTCTGAAGGCGGAACAGGCTTCCGCAGCGTCAATCTGTTCTCACCCAGGTCGATGACGGCGCCGTATTCGCACAGAAAGTCCATGCCGAGAATGACATCTCTGGAACAGTCTTGTAGAACGACGAATTTCACAGGGCACGTTTCGCCGTGAATTTCGACGCGAGCAGTGCAACTTCCGACAGGCGTGATAAGGTGTCCTCCGGCGGTTCGAATTTGTGGTCCCTTCCAGGGCGTCGTAACTTTTCGCAGGCGGCGAGAGAGCCTCCCACTCATGACTGAGTAGTCTGCTCCGGTGTCCACGAGTGCCGATGCGTCGTGGCCGTCGATGACGACGTTTAGGTTATTGGACACCGTTGCAGGGGCGTCGTTTCGGTGTCTGGTAGCGTTCGAGTGGGGGCCCTCCGACGTTCGTGGAGGATCTTGGCGTCGGTCGTCTTCGGCAACTCCACCTCCAGGGGTTGCCGCGCCTAGTTTTCCCGACGAGATAGG
>JAZHYW010006076.1:0-36621 GCA_037355805.1 Ixodes ricinus | reverse complement strand
GGCATGTTTTGATGTGCAGTTTGTGCGCCGCATGACATACTAATCTTTCATAGATATAGCTTTTTTTTTTTTTTTTCTATCATTTCGAGTTTGATTTTGTCTCAAATAAAAATTGCTCCAGGAAGCAAAATGTGTAGCTGCAGGTGTACACTACCCACTGACAGTTTTGCACTGACATAGGGCATAAAGAAACATGTATACCGTATTTACTCGAGTAATAGCCGCACTATTTATGAACAAGGCCCTTGCAACCACTTTCCTGCAAAGCACATATACAGCCAATCATCACGTTGCGCATAAATAACACAGCGAATAAATAGATCGCGAACACGATTCTCCATACAAATGCAATCTTCACAAATGGTACCTTCGGCGATGACATTATTTCTGTCCTGTAAACCACTGGAATCATGCTGTCGATCGCGGTAATTGGCAAGCAATCCGCATGCTCCGCGGAAAAGCAAACCCTCAGGTTTTCTTCATAAACAATGCGGCTATTACTCGTGTAAATACGGCAGTATTTCAAAGAAGGTCATCCAGCTTTGGAACATCAAGTATAAAAACAGCAGGTCATGTGGTAGACATGCCACGCAAAGCAAATTATCATGTTACTATTTGACTACCTATGTATTTCCGGAAATTTGCTTGCAAGGACCAAGTTAATTTGTTAAATAAATTATATTTGTGGCCGTTAAAATGTGTTTGAGGAGCATGGGACCAAAGGAGTGGACTTCATTTGTGTAGTCTAGAGCCCGGCAACCCGCAGCACATGAGGCAGTTTCATGTAACCCCCGGCACAATAACAGAAAAGCAAGCCCCCCCTCTCCCTCCCTCCTCCTCCTCCTCTACCCTCCTCCCTCCCTCCCTCCCCTGCCCATCGGGCCCCGTGTGTAGGTTGTGGAGCATTGACGAGTTTGTTAAAAAATTTGGCTATAAAAAGCAACCAGAAAGAAGTCAGTGATCAACAAAACACTTTGTTAAGTTTAAGCAACCTACTGGCTTTGAGCGATTTGTTTTGGTTTTCGAGATATCCTGCTCAGTCCTTGCTTTGGAGACCGTGTAGAGCACTCACCAACTTCTTTACAGTGTGCAGCCCAAGCCTTCTGATCTGCTGGTGGTGGTGTGATAAGTATGACCTTATCATACGGTATACCACACATCTGGAAAACATTTCATAGAAGTTTCTATATTTTGCCCAACACACCAGAAAAAGATGAAATGTAGCTTTTCACAACGTTTCTGAGCGAACCCTATGCTCTCAAACAAATTATTATACTTATTATGGGTACTTCTGCAGCTGAGGTAACACTAGGTCCAATAAAAATAATACTGCCATGAACTTGGGATGAAAGGACACCTCAAGAAACATTGAAATTATCAGAATAACATGCAGGAAAAGGGTTAATCTCTCTTGCTCCCTCGTACGCATGCTTTTAATGGTGCACTTGTCTTAGTTTATAAACTAAAAACAAAAAAAAAAACAAAAAATCCCTAAAAACAAAATTTTTTTTTAGATGCGGAGCATCTCTTGCTTGGGTCTATGTCCCGCGGCGTTGTAGTCCGCACTCGCACTACGCACGCGCAACTCTCCTTCCCTCTCTCCAACAGCTGCGCGTTACTCTCTCCGCTCGCTCTCTCTACCAGCTGCGTGCACTGCGCGTTCGTTCGCTTCTACTCACACCGCGCGCGCACGCGCAACTCTCCTCCTCTAGTCTCCTCTCCTTCAAGTGTGAAAAAAAATAAACGGCAAGCGGCGAGCGTTCCAAGTTTCTCTGCCGCGAGCTGCGACGAAGGCTCGCGTAGGGGGTAACGCTAGGGCAGTCGGTGGCGCCATCTCTCGACGTCAGCACGCAACTGACTCTTTCCTCGGAACCAACACGATGCTCCGCATCACCCCATAATTCCCCTCGGGAAGATGGTGTTTTTTTTTTGTGTGTTTTTTTTGTAGAATATTTGGAAAGCTGAGTGAGTTACACAGAGCAATCTGCTTAGGATAAAATTAATTGTTTGAAAAACCCAGATCTGATGGCATAGCCAGGATTTTTGGTCACGCATAATAGAACCATTTATGACATCAAGGGATGGTATCATTCTTCTGTCTTGAATTTAGAGCCATTTATCTTGCTGGTCAAGGATCTGAAGTTTTCAACAAATTTTAGTCATCATGTTGCCTGCTTTCTTTTAAAAAAAGCCCTGGTTTTGAACAGAAAAAAAAACAGTGCAATTTTTTAAAACATTTTTTTCTTGATTTATAAGTCCCAAACAACATGCTCGAATTACTATATTCAAAAAGCGCACATTTATTTAGTGACATCGATCCAAAGTTCTATATCCAGGCTGTTTAAAGCAGATTTTAAAAAGCTTTTTTTTGTTTTCTCTGGATTAACTTTTTTTTATCACAACACAAAGTATTCCTTGGATATCTTTGAATTTATAATTTGTATCTGAATATTTTTTTAAGGGTTGGATACCTCATAAATAAAAAGTGCAACGAGACTAGGATTTCTGGGAAACGTTAGCTACAAGATTTTCTAATTTACAAAAGCTTCATTGGCTCAATTCTAATTATCAATGAAACATTTTCAACATGTGATAATGTTTTCTAGAATGCTGCTAAAATTATAAGAATGGTTTTGTTCCACTGTCTACTGTTTGTAGAACATGAAGACATACTGTGAGCGGCACACAGTACATTGTTTTCTGGAAAGTCGAAACTTCAACACATATAGTCATTGCTGCTCAACTTTTTTATAATACCCCCATCAAAAACTATGGCACAGTGCCATAACTTTTGATAGGGGTATTATAAAAAAAGTTGGGCAGGAATGACGTATGTGTTGAAGTTTAGACTTCTGGAAAACAATGATAAGCAGGAAAACAATTGGCTCCTATTTGTGCTTAGCACAGCAAATTACAGTAGGCCCAAAAATTTAATATAAATTGGTTGAGAAATGACATAAAGATGTTTAAAGGGGCGATGCAACAATTTTTGTACTTTGCACAAATACCGCTTAGAACGGATCCCTGACGTTGATGACCTATGAAACACGCGTTCGTTTTTCACCCCACGCAATAGAAGTCCCAGAAACAAATTAAAGAAAAACAAGCAGCGTTCACCCCCTCAACTCGCAGCCAGAACAAGCGGCCACGTGACCTGGAATGGATTATATGCCGCCAATGTTGATCATAGCCACGCGCTGGGGTTGGCAAAGCACAGGACACGCGCTGAGTTCCAGACATTGTTATGGCTCGGCTATTGTCGTCGTTGAAGCGATTGGACACGGGCCACTACCCGAATGCTTCTCGAGCTAGTAATTATCACGAGCCCAAATCGAGCGCCCACGCAATGCTCGGGTCCAATCTATGAACCGCATTCAAATATCGTCACTTGGGTGTACTGCGATCCCCACGTTACGTCATCAAATTTTGCAAAAGAGAGATTGAATGAAATTGATCGCTTTTGTCCTTGAAATTACACCGCAACAAAGGAGTTTCTTGGCCAGTGGCGTTGCGTGCGAGTATCCTTGAGTCCCACCAGTGCCAGTAAGCTCGTGTAAAGTGAAAAACATTCGAACTGAATATCGTTGCACAGCTCCTTTAAGGCCAAGCTCTCCCTTAAGACAGTATTTTAGTCCTGAGAACTGTTGCACTGGCCGCCCTAAAAACCAGCAATGCTGGCACACTCAAGTCGTACCCACTCTGACGTGAGACAGCATCTCCTCCATGTTCTGGACGTACTGCGTCCAGGGGCACTACCGGATTCCCGCCCTCAACAAAGCTCGAACTGTCGTTGGCGCCAAGGCAAAGCACGAACGCCGCCACCGTGCTGGCGTCCTCTGGGCCCAAGACTCGGGGGAGGACGTGCTTGCACATGCGCGAGTTGTAACCAGAGAAGCCGCGGGCAACCACATCGCACCTCCTGGGAGAGGAGGACAACCGTCGAGCGATGTTTGTTTCGGCATTTTCTACACCAGTATATACCTCTTTCCAAAAGGCGCCCGAGAGAATGCTGGACATGTGAGCACGCACAGCACGTGCTCACCTCGTCTCCATGTGCAGTGTGTGTAACTGCCATGGAGGTAAGAAGTTTCTGGAACCGAGAAGACGCCACCAAAGGTGAAAAGCCAGAAGTGTGGAGGGACACGCCCCCGACGATGACCAAAACAGCTGTGGTTTTGGTCATCGGTGGGGTCGTGTCCCTCCACTTTTCTGGCTTCACCTCTGATGGCGTCATGTCACCTCTAGAAGCTTCCTACCTCCATGGTAACTACGCTGGAAGCATGCTCGTCGTTGCTTAGTGATAACTTAGTGGAAGGGCTACACAGCTTTCTAGCGCTTATCACTCGGGCAAAAATGCAGCGACAGAGCTGTTGGTGCATGCACGGCGTCCGATATTCAGAGGGAGAGATGTACTGCGCATGCACACAAAGCGTTCCACAGAGCAGCAGGCAAACATGGCAACGTGCAGAGGGTGATCTTTGGAATAAGGTACACAGGCTCTGACAAAAATGTTCCCATCATTTCCTTTTTCTGTATACTCGTTTGTGGCATTTCCCTGCGTGTCCTGCGCGACAGACTATTCACACGTTCAAAGTGGATTTAGTCCTAACCCAGAAAAGAGTGTGCAGTGAAGGTTACTCAATCTGGGAGACTGTACCTCTCGAATGTGGCGGCAACGGCAGATCCCCAGCAGCCTTCGGTTGAAAAGCATCGCTGTTCAAAAGAAACAACATTGGTTTGACCGAGTTATTAACACTACGAGCATTGTTTGTCAGTCAAAAATGACCTGACCCACATGCAAGGGGGGGGGGTCCGTCCGAAAGGTTGAAGTCCCAAACCTATGCAACTACAAGCATCTTTTTTTTTTTTTATCCGAGAGATTGGACCAACAACTGCACGGCAGTTACCCCAAATGTGACGTCGGTGCTTCGCAATAGCCCAGTTTTCAAAGCGACACTGAGCAACATTGATAGTTGCAATTGTTACAAAGGCTACAGTCGTTAGCATCCATCCATTGTTCAGTGAGTGCGTGACCAGATCTGAGTCTTCGCCGAACGCTGATGGAGCACTCATTTTTGATACGAGCCGAGCCAAGTTCATGCCCAAAGCCGATGCGGCCCTCGGGTTCAATACATGCTCGGAGTTAACACCCAAACAATGGCAAACTCTGATAATTGGCTACAACAGCTATGAGATGGTGCGCATTTCTGAAAAGGGTCTATTTACTCCCACAGATTAGCCTTGAGTACCAAACTATACCAATTTGAGTACCACTGGTATAGCTTTCACAGCAGCCTTCTACACTCTACCCCACTGGTTGTGCGCAGCCTTACCAAAGATACACGGGTTAGAGCGTCACCCGAGTAATTAAAAAGGAGGGAAAGGAGGAACTCCTCTCTAACCTCAATAGTCAATTGCAGTGGTTCTCGTATGGTGGTCCGCAGACCCTTTGGGGTCCCTAAAGGCCTCCTTGGGGTCCCCCGAAGTCATCAACCGTCAATCAAGCTGAGCAATAAAACTTATTTTTTTTTATTATTGATGCTGGCTGTCTTACAAAGCTATATACTAGACCAAACCATGTGTGCCGAGTGGGTAGGGTTGATCATTCTCCGTTTCAGAGCTTTGAAGTGGCTTCAAAGTTGACTTGATTCATTGTAATCATCTAATAACCCCTCCCTCCCTCCCTCCCTCCCTCTCCCTCTCCCTCCTCCCCTCCCCCCCCCTTCCCAAGTGGATGGGGTCCCCCATCCCTTCTGCTGATCCAGAAGGGGTCCCAGAAACATCCGTGGTTGAGAACCACTGGTCTATTGCATATCCCAGATGTCGCTTTTGTCCAACTCGGAGGTTAGCCAGTCATGCAACTAGCGAGCTACAGTGCAGTTATGCAAGAAATAGAAAAATCTACAATCTCATATCCAAACTCACTGTAACACTCAACAAAAATAAGAGGAAAAAAAAGAAACCAGATGAAAAGCAGTTTTTTTTTTTTTTTTAGAATCTAAAGCAGTACAGTTCACACTGTTGTCCACTGCAGCTGCAGTTTCGGTTCCTGATAACTTCTAAAAGAAGATTGCACACAAAAATATTTCACTTTTTTGAGGGACAAATAATCTAGTCTTTTATTAGTACTTCTCAACATGAAAACACACCTTATACTGAAATTGTTGGAATTGGGTGGACCTGCTCTTTAAAGATGACTTTGACGACATTGAAACTCATTGAAAAGCTAGATCAGCAAAGCGGACTTTGCTTACGTGCAGAAACCTGCATATCTCTGGTACACGAAATAAAACTTTCGGATGCTGGTTAAATTCTATCACATTTTGCCCATAGGGTGCAGATACAGTACACTCTAGGCACAGCTTGGGCGAGATTTTAGGAGCCCGCACGTTGGATGGGCACATGCAGTTACTTGAGACAAGAATGCATGTTGCTGTGATTGCTATACAGGAGGCATTCAGGATGATACATTTGTGCATGTTGCTCCGCTCATGGTCAGAACGTGATCCTACGCCATCAAGAATAAATCCTATTAGCACAAAAGCCATGAAGCAGTGCAAAAGAATGACATCAACCCACATCCACTAGCAACTGACTGAGCCATGGCTGCCAGTAACCTAAAACAACCATCTTTCTTCTTATAATACTTTGTCAAAATAAGTTGGGAGTTTACAAAGCTTATATGATGGTGAAATGTTATTCCCGAACCAAGTAAGGGCCCCTTCCCTATTTTGATTGTATAATCTCTCAATTTGGAGGGGGCGCTAGCTCGGTATTTTACGGTAGGCCTCTGTCGAGTTCTATATTCAGATATTGGTCTGCGATGCGATTGGAAGGGATTCTTGGCCTGTGCCCCAAAACAAAACAAGAAACACCACTATTCCCCCTTCATTAATGTTTTCGCAATAGATAAAGGAAGGCTATAACACACACGCAAGAAATCAACAGCCTTAACCGAGATTGAGGCATAAGCCATGTACGTCATAAGTAAACATTTAGGTTTCGTATATTGAAACACGAAGCGTTCAAAAAACAAAGTATGAGATACCTTCCAAGTATGGAAAGTTCAAAGAATCGAAAGCCCGAGGGTCGAAAACAAAATGTAAAAAGATGCGCCAGCGATTTATACCGGTGCCAATCAGTTTGTCGAACGACATTTCATTGACAGATCGTTTCGTCAACAATGTGACATTTCGTCGATAGTTTGTTTCATTGACACACCTTGCAACGCTCCGTCGAAAGAATAATTCGGTGCACATTGCCTCAGTTGCCGGCATCCACATGGTAGCCTAGCTTGCCGAACCCTCGGCGGTTCCGATGAGGTCTGGTGGAAACTTGAGATTATATTGAAGTTTCCCCGTGTTTAAAGTTTAGGATTAGGACTCGCATATTTATTTTTGCACTACTGGAGCTGTCTGGATAAGTCCGCTTTAGTCCCGGTATGCTCCCAGCATAGAGGGACTAAAGCGACTCACATGGGCAACTCCGGTAGGGGCAAACCAACTTAGTAAAAAATATGCTGTTGAGGAAACGATGAAGGAGCATTTCCACGAAGCATTGTGTTTTCATGAAGTGTGTTTTGACTAAATGGTAGGGACTCGATTTATAGACCAACACCAAGGAGGTTAGAAGTACCAGGAGAGGGCACGTTGCAATATTGGTGAAGCCTAGTCATAAAAAGTTTAAACGATGTTGTGGCCAACGTGACCGCAGATCTCTCTGGCAATTGGTGCGCGTGACATGTCACGTGTGAGATGGATGGTTGATTCTAGAGGGCTTCCTTGCAGGCTTGCGCGCGCTCCGTCCGGTAGGTTTTATCAGATCGAAGGCTAGACTGTGGTGTATTCTAGTACACCATAGCGAGACGAAGGCTAGCTACGGTCACATGATGTGAGGAGAGTAAGGAGAAAAATGAGAAAGAGACGAGGCGTCAAGGGAGCATGGCTTGTGGAGGCTACGCGGCTGACGTCATGCCCTCTCCTACCCTTTTATCCTCCTTGACCAACACACTGTTTACAAGGAAGTCAGCATGATGTGCGTGCGCAGAAACCAGATTCCCATCAAGTGAAGCGTTTGCGCATGCACAGTGCCGACAGCAGCGCCACCGCAGCGCAGGGACGAAAGAGTTTAGCACGACCGGCTTTATAGGGGCGACCTGCTCACTCCGCGTGTCCCTATGGGAGCGCGCGGGCCAAGAAATATCACGTGAACGGCTTGGAGGGACCGAGTGTTCTGCTAGGCGCCGCCCTAGCTCAACACCAAAGCGCGGCGGCCGCTATGGAAGGCAATGGAAACGTGTGGAAATAACGTTGGTTTTAGATTATTTCTGTCGCATTTAATAGGCAGACGCTAATGCTAGCACATAGTGTGAATAAAATAAGTTAAAAAGAGTCACTATAATATAGTTTTCTCGAGCAGATTAGTTAGTATTGTGAGCTAAGCATCAGTAGGGTGTACGAGGACGGTGCATCCAGTCCGCCTGCTGGAGCCTACTCCGTGATCGGAATAAAAACTCGAGTTAAATGCTCCGCAGGTGGGCCGTGACGCTCTTGGTGAATGTTCGAAGTGAGACACTGTTGATTGGTAGTGAACTGGTGACTGGCGGGAGGGGGAGGGTGGATTTTTAAAGTTGCACTCCACGGGGTGCGAAGGAGTTCTAGTGACGAAGCGTACGGGTTAAAAGGGGCTGCAGTCCACTAGTGCGAGTACACCACAGGGAGGAGGCAAAAGGAAGCGTGGAGTCCGGTAGCAGAAAAGTGGCTAGGAGCCGCGTGGTCGCTACCTGACGTCGATGTTGAAGCGGGTCCCTGCCGAGTGAACGGAGGAGGTGCAGTGCTGGATAGGATGGTGTTCGGAGGCCAAGTTGACGCCTCATAATAAGGTAGGAAGCGCGACGTTGCACCGACTCGAGGGAGGCAACAAGTTGCCTGGTTGCCGAATCCCACACCGAGCAGCAAAACTCCAGGATGGCTAACGCCAGTGCTGTGAACAGCAATCTGGGCACATCGGGACTGTCTCTTCTTGTGGACCGAATGACGAAGCCAAGGAGTCAACTTTCCCCGGACACGACGTTTTGGACATAGCGATGGAAATCGAAATGCTGGTCGATGATGACATCTAGGAGGTGGATATGCGTTGTTCTTGGGATCTCCACTCGGTTCAGGAAAAGTGTTGGAGGGGTCGAAGGTTGACGCGAGGCAGTGATGTGCATAGTAGCGCATTTGGTCTAGCTTAGGGGAAGTTTGTTATAGTTTGTTTAGAGAAGAATGCGATCTAGATCAGCTTCTAGCTCTTTACCGAACGTACAATCGCAATAACGATGAGAAAAGTCCTTAAAATACAGCCGATTATCCTCAAAACGTCGCCGGTCGTGGAGCGGACACACACAGATACACACGCGAAAGCGTCTGCTAGTGTGTTAAGCTACAGCGCCAGAAAACGCGGTGGCGGTTCAGCGAACTAGAGAAAGTACTAAACAAGCAAAAACAAATGCGGCGCGCTCGCGCTGCCTCGGGTGACCTGGTCGCCCCTAATAAAGCCCGGTCGTGGAGTTTAGTATCGGCCAACGTTACTAGAACTCTCAGTTGGGAAACTCACCGTTGAAACCTGGGCCGCTGGCGTCCACCGAGACCGAGCTAAATGCGACAACAGCGCCACTTTGTATCATTTGTCTTAACTGTGGTCGCCTTGAGCTTTTAGAAAGCATGTTTTTGCGCAAAAACTAACGGAAAAAACTCTTTTTGTAGTAACTTTTATTGGAGTTTAGTACAAAATTGGGGCGCGTGTTGTGTTCTAAAATCTTTAGTTCGCAAGGTTTTGCAGTATAATTAATATTGTTTTTATACAACCCTGCCTCAGCGGGGATTTCAGGTAGCGCGTCCTGAGTTAGGCGCATATTAACCACGGTAGTAAACCGCGGCGCGTCCGCTTGGGAGTCGGGGGCGCTACCTCGAAGCCCCTCCCACAGTATCTGTTCTGGCCCCAAAATGGCCGATTGCAACGAAAATGGAAGTCACGTGCAGTTCCTGGACTGGCCGCTGCGGGAGAAGTGGCGGCGTTGGGATCGGCTTTAGCTCGGTTCTCGTGGACGGATCGGTGCCGCTTTTTCAGAGCAGTCTCTATGGCAGTTTCCCAACTGAGTGGTTCTAGTAACGTTGGTTCGACAACGTTCGCATAGAGTTATTACAATAAACGCTAGAGGTTCAAGTGGCGCTAGTGTGCTGCTGCAAATTGAAGCAGACAGCAACCAGTCCGAAATTGACTTCCGGTAATGCATTTCTATGGGGAAAAGTGAGTGCATCTTCTCTCTGCGCTCGATTATAAGAGAAAATATCACGAATAATTCGTACGTACTAGGCACAATGGAACATTTCTCAGTCACGCAGACGAAATAATTGGTCAGTTACGGCGTTTTTATTTGAAATTCGAGGCATGAAAAACGGTGCTAAAACCGCTTCGTACGTGTATTTATGTGCACTGTCGGACACTGTTAGCGCGAACACGGCGTCGGCGCTTTCCAGCATGGGGGATATACGTGCCAAACGAACGAAGGACCTGTGGAAAACCAAGAGAGACGGCAAGAACTACGCAGTAACACTAGATAAGTAACTCCTTGTGCATGCAGACGATCAAATAAATTGAAAGCCACGTAATATAGTCAGATTTGCAATAAATAAGTACTGCTTTATTCTTTCTCCTCATGAATATGTGCGAATATGCTTCTTCTAGGTTCAAACCATCACCGGCACGTCTCTGCAAATGGGGAGAAGTCAGAGAATAGGTGCCCGATCAAAACTGCCCGACATAGGAAATAATGAAAAGACACACCTTTCGTAGCCCACATTCTTTATTTTTTTAACAGATCGTAAACATGCACGACGGAGTCATTTTCATATAGTGACAGAACGGGCATATTAGCAATATATAAGCGCCACCGGAATGCTAGCGAACCTTGAACGCACTCGACATTCCTTTCAAATGTTATTTTGCTTAGAATCGTCGCTCATTTTTACATACCTGCCATGAAACAGAGGTTTGGGCTCGAAATATAGAGAAGTTTAACACCGTTCAGTGGCACAGAAAAATGGTGTAACTAAATCAATTACACTTTCACAATATCAATAAAGGTACATACTATACGGTACAACCGAAATAACAAACCTTATTCATGTTGTTTTCCGGCAAAGAGACCAAATGCACGCGCGTTTTCCCATAGGAATGCACAGGAGCACCGCAAAAGTAGACTGGTTGCTGTCTGCTTCAATTTGCCTCCCGGAAGTCGCATAGACACTAGCGCCAGTTGAACCTCTAGCGTACATTATAATAACTCTATGCGTTCCACCCCCTGCTTCCCTTCCCTCCAAACACAAATCCGAATAACTAGTGTAGATTAGACAATGCTTTTAATGTAATATATCAATGTTTTCATGCAAAATTAAAAGGGGAGGAGCAGAAAGTATCCCCGTGGACAACTTTCTGTGGCATTTCAGAAGCAAAGAGTGATCGTGCGCAGGTTTGATCGGCGCTCAAGCTGCACGTGCACGTGCTCCCCGTGCCGATGCGTGGCTACGGTGTGCGGCCGTGGCCAAGCAAAAGAAGCTGCAGCACGCAGTACTCACCTGTGTCAGCTGAGTCGCCGAACAAGAAAATACGCGGCCACACGACTCGAGCGTTCGGTGCCATTTCGATAATGATACCTCTGCTGTCGACCTGGTACCTGGCGTTAAAGCTGGAGCGAAATGAATCTGTCCCGACTCCCCAGCGAGAACGGTTTTGCCGCCGTTTCGCCCGTTTCGCCAACCACGAACCAACGACTGGATTGGATTGGATTGTGGTGGCTCTTCCCTTTGTATCGGGCAACGTTACGTTCTCAGTTGGGAAACTCGCCGTTGAAACGTCTTGAAACGTGGGCCGCTGTTCCAAGTAGGTCGATGCAGAAAGGGAAAACACACTCTCGAACCAGAGCGCTGCGCCAACGCTCCGCTTACCCTTTCCCTCGAAACCTCGTCTGCTTCACGGAGTAGACTGTTAGAAAGCACGTGCGCAGTGTACGGAGGCATGTTGTTTCGACAATGTTAGAGCGCCGCTTTGATATTATAGCGTGTTTTCGCGCGTGACATGGCCTATGCAAGACAAGAATCGTCCGGGCAGCACTGTGCTGTGATTAAATGTACAAATTAGAAAGAAAAAAAACGTGAAATAAACGCCGATTCAGTTCGCGAGACCCACGCTGTCAACCAGGATGAATGTGGGTGCGGACCGAAAGGTAAGCGGAGGGCGGCTTAGACATTGAAAAAGAAAACAGTTGCGTGACTCCTGGTCTACTGATTTAATAACTATTTTTCTTCAGGTGGTAATTGGCAGGCGACGCCTGGTGCGGAACGAAAATGCGCCGCCAAAATTGAAGCGTCGGGTACGCGTAATTCGATTGTTTTGTTTTTTTTTAAGTTGTCAATTTACCATGAATACGTTAGTGCGAATGGCCGAACGCTTCAATTACTTGCAGAAAATGGAAAACAACAGCAACACCCGCGATGTCCACGCAGCATCGACATCTTTTGGCAGCAAGCTGTCTTTACCTGGTCAACTCAACACTGAAACAAAAGAGAAGGTTGGCATGGCTGCCAACCTTTCTTTTTCTTGCTGGGAAAGTTTGGAAATGGAAGGAAGACGGAAAGGGGGGGGGGTAGTTTTGGTCTGACGCCGCTGTGGACAGCAAGACTGGGCACAGAGCTCAGACTTTGGCTTAGCTTTGTGGTAGAGCTCTCCAACACGAATATACATATATATATATAGGGTGGTTTCATTTGAAATCGAACACGCTTGTCGGGGTGGGTCCTTCGATTTTTTTTGAAAAAATATATGTAATTGCCCCATTTCTGGGAAGAACAAAACCGCTTTTCAAAATTTTTTAAAAAAATATTTCGCTTCACGAAAAATTATTGAGTGGAGCAGGGTGAAAATCGGTTTTTTACTCCGTGATTTTTCTACCCAGTTCTGTACGCTGGTATAAATACGGGAAGCATACAAAACTCACAGTAATTTTTTGTGCTCTTGTATGTTACTTCGACTATTTTTAAGTTGAAAGGAAAATAATTTTGTATTTTTGTTTATTGAGATAAAAAATGCCAAACATCGTCTCTTTGACAATCCGGTGACATCTTCAAAGCCTTGTAACTCATGAGTCATTATTTTTGTCGCTTACCAAATACTATGCTGGTGTAGCCCTATACATGGGCTATCGACGGGCATAAGTTTAGTTTATTTTATTTTCACTGAAATTTTTATATAAAATTTGAAATATCGTCGAAAATGAAATTTACCGATATTTTGAACCCACTTTATTAAAAAAGGCCATTTTTTATTTCGTTCAATTTTTTTATTATTGCTGCCGATCATATGAACTTTCAATTGGCTTGATGCGATTTCCCCCTTTTTTTGTTGTATCTTCTCTAGAAGTGATCAAAATCACTGCCACGTGACAATGCGGTGACAACTTCAGAGCCTTGTAACTCATGAGTTATTTTATTTGTCGCTTACCAAATACTATGCGGGTGTAGCCCTATACATGAAATATCGACGGGCATAAGTTTAGTTTATTTTATTTTCACAACTTTTTTTTATATAAAATGTGAAAAATCGTCGAAAATGAAATTAACCGATATTTTGAACCCACTTTATTGAAAAAGGCCACTTTTATTTTTTTCAATTTTTTTTTATTATTGCTGCCGATCATCTGACTTTTAATTGGCTCGATGGGATTTTCCCCTTTTTTGTTGTATCTTCTCTAGAAGTGATCGAAATCGCTCCCGCTTTTTTAGAACGGCCAAACGCAGTTTCCGCAGGTCGGCTTCGCTGCAAAGACTATACTGCTTATTTGTGTGTTCAAATGCAGCGGGTAAATTCATTTTGATTGAGTACACTCGTGCTTGGCTACATATTGTTTATTTCTTAATTTTTAATGATGGCAACTGAAATTCCTTAGTCCGATCGTTAGCGGTACAGCGGATGTTCCATTACCTTTATTTATTCCCGAACCAAAGCAATGTGTGCCTAGCCAAAGCAAATCTACCGTAGCCAATTAAAATAAAATCGTCAAATCGCTTTTCTATATTCCAGAAGGCTGTACAATCTTTGCATTAAGCTTGGTGCGACAAAGTGGAGAAACTAAAAGTCTACAGAGACATTAAGTGACTGCTTTCGCTGCCTTCAGTGCATGTGGGAATCGTTGCTTCTTGGCATCAGAGATATCGATCAGTCTTGAACAAAACCAAACACTTTTATTTTTAACTGCACACACTCGTTCAAACAGAAGGGCCACCGTCTCGGGTTCACCGCTCGCTCGCTTTGGCTCCAGTTTTCGTTCTGTCCGTCTCGACTTACCACGCTGTTGAACTTCTCGGCTGCATCCGACCGCTGCGGTACAAAGTTCAGCTCGCCTCCCGCGCTCGATCGGCTAAGCAGAGGCAAGCCGATGCCGTTGTCACAAAGTTCCCATATTGCATTGCTCGTGAAGTGGACTATTTAAAGCACAACAAAATATTGTTTTACACGTGCATCCTAAATATACTAGCGTTAATTAATAAAAGTGTCTATTTATCGCCAACTGGTGTTTGTGTTCTGTAAAACATAGTCTTCGGTTCATGTAAACTCTGTCCGTTTTCCTCACTTTTGTTCTGCAAACTGCTTTTCCTTGTAAAAGAGGGGCATGTGGTATTACATATTTTTGATATACACGCTGACAATAAAGAACAGGCAATTACATGGTTATTTGAACGCACGCGACAAGACACATCATGGATTGGCGCCCGTGCCGGATGCTTCCTGGGTGTAACGGAGATGGGTCTATAGCGCGAAGGGCCGGGCGTGCTGTACGTGCCTTACAAGCTGTGTATAGCACAAACAGATATATGACCCCGGTCTGGCTAGATGAAGGGCTCGTTCCGCTTTCTCCGCCCTTTGTGCCCTGGCTTTAGACATCGGATAATGGAACATCCGCTGCACTGCTAACTATCAGACTAAAGAATGTCAGTTGCCATTATTAAAAATTTAGAAAATACAATATGCAGCCAAGCACGAGTGTTCTCCATCAAAATGAATTTACCCGCTGCATTTGAACACACATAAGCAGTTTAGTCTTTGCAGCGAAGCCGACCTGTGGAAACTGCGTTTGGCCGTTATGAGAAAGCGGGAGCGATTTCGATCATTTCTAGAGAACATACAACAAAAAAGGGGGAAATCCCATCAAACCAATTGAAAGTTCATATTATCGGCAGCAATAATAAAAAAATTGAAAGAAATAAAAAATGGCCTTTTTCGATTAAGTGGGTTCAAAATATCGGTTAATTTCATTTTCGACGATATTTCATATTTTATATAAAAAATTCTGTGAAAATAAAATAAACTAAACATATGCCCGTCGATATTCCATGTATAGGGCTACACCCGCATAGTATTTGATAAGCGACAAATAAAATAACTCACGAGTTACAAGGCTCTGAAGTTGTCACCGCATTGTCACGTGGCAGTGATTTTGATCACTTCTAGAGAAGATACAACAAAAAAAGGGGGAAATCGCATCAAGCCAATTGAAAGTTCATATGATCGGCAGCAATAATAAAAAAATTGAACGAAATAAAAAATGGCCTTTTTTAATAAAGTGGGTTCAAAATATCGGTAAATTTCATTTTCGACGAAATTTCAAATTTTATATAAAAATTTCAGTGAAAATAAAATAAACTAAACTTATGCCCGTCGATAGCCCATGTATAGGGCTACATCCGCATAGTATTTGGTAAGCGACAAATATAATAACTCATGAGTTACAAGGCTCTGAAGTTGTCACCGGATTGTCAAAGAGACAATGTTTGGCATTTTTTATCTCAATAAACAAAAATCCTAAATTATTTTCCTTTCAACTAAAAAATATTCGAAATAACATACAAGAGCACAAAAAATTACTGTGAGTTTTGTATGCTTCCCGTATTTATACCAGCGTACAGAACTGGGTAGAAAAATCACGGAGTAAAAAAACGATTTTCACCCTGCTCCACTCAATAATTTTTTGTGAAGCGAAATATTTTTTTAAAAAATTTTGAAAAGCGGTTTTGTTCTTTCCAGAAATGGGGCAATTACATATATTTTTTCAAAAAATATCGAAAGACCCACCCCGACAAGCGTGTTCGATTTCAAATGAAACCACCCATATATAACACAGCCTCCTGTAGTACACGCCGCGACACAGTTTGTGCACAAATAATTTTCACGCGAGGCGATTACAAGAGAGGCACATCAACGTGCCAATATTGTGACAGTGGATTCTAAATCAGAAAAAAATAAACAGATCCATCGCACTTGCTATCTGTACTCGGTATTTATATATCGATTCATATTTAAATTTGAGGTTTCCACTATTTCAATTAAAGCAGACGTGGCAGCGACACGTCTGAGCCACTAACCGCGCAGTTTGTTCAAATGTTCCCGGCGCCCCCAAGCTGCGACAACTCGAGTTCAGCGCAAATTCACATGCCGTAATTCGTGCCATCCTGGCTTCGTTCAATCCTCATTTTCACTAGCGATCCTCAATTTCACTAGCGATCCCCGATTTCGCTAGCGATCGAAACGCCGAGTTCGGTTTGGAAGCGACGACTGCCCCTAGAAGCGCGCTAAAAATTACCCACAAAAAATGCCAAGAAAGCAGGATGCACTTTTCCCCATTTATGGCATACCGATTAAGATAGTGCACGCTTTCCTCCATGGACGAAGACAATGAGCCGAGCGCGCCGAATACGGCAGCCGTGCCGGCAGAAGCAGCTGCGATCGGTGCGACTCGGTGAGCAGGGTAACAGTCCAGTAATGGCGGTCGGTCATTCGGGCGGGTTCAGATTCTCCCAAATGCCCGGATGAGGGTAGGCGGCGCTACACTCGTTAAAATGGCGCCGGCCAGGAAGCCCAGCTTGGAACGCTTGGAACGGTGCATAGAGTTATTATAATGTACGCTAGAGGTTCAACTGGCGCTAGTGTGCTGCTGCAAATTGAAGCAGACAGCAACCAGTCCGAAATTGACTTCCGGTGATGCATTTCTATGGGGAAAAGCGAGTGCATTTTCTCTCTGCGCTCGATTATAAGAGCAAATATCACGAATAATTCGTACGTACTAGGTAGCTTGAAACATTTCTCAGTCACGCAGACGAAATAATTGGTCAGTTACAGCGTTTTTATTTGAAATTCGTGGCATGAAAAACGGTGCTAAAACCGCTTCGTACGTGTATTTATGTGCACTGTCGGACACTGTTAGCGCGAACACGGCGTCGGCGCTTTGCAGCAGGGGGGATATACGTGCCAGACGAACGAAAAACATGTGGAAAACCAAGAGAGACGACAAGAACTGCGGAGCAACACTGGATAAGTAACTCCTTGGGCATGCAGACGATCAAAATAAATTGAAAGTACTGCTTTATTCTTTCTGCTCATGAATATGTGCGAAGATGCTTGTTCTGGGTTCAAATCATCACCTGCACGCTCCAAATCTTTGCAAATAGGGAGAGACCAGAGAACAGCTGCCCGATTAAAACTGCCCGACATAAAAAATAATTAAAAGACACACCTTTCGTAGCCCACATACTTTATTTTTTAACAGATCGTAAAAATGCACGACGGAGTCATTTTCATATAGTGACAGAACGGGCATATTAGCAATATATAAGCGCCACCGGAACGCTGGCGAACCTTGAACGCACTCTAGATTCCTTTCGATTGTTATTCCGCTTAGAATCGTCGCTCATTTTTACATACCTGCCATGGAACAGAGGTTTGGGCCTGAAATATAGCGAAGTTCAATATCGTTCAGTGGTAAAGGAAAATGCTGTAACTAAATCAATTACACTTTCACAATATCAATAAAGGTACATACTATCCGGTACAACCGAAATAACAAAAGTTATTCGTGTTATTTTCCGGCGAAGAGACAAATTTCACGCGCGTTTTCCCATAGGAATGCACAGGAGCACCCCAAAAGTAGACTGGTTGCTGTCTGCTTCAATTTGCCTCCCGGAAGTCGCATAGACACTAGCGCCAGTTGAACCTCTAGCGTACATTATAATAACTCTATGGAACGGTGTATACTTCGTTTCAGCTTGGGTCCAGACGCAGCCGATGCTACAAGCGCGAGCATGTGGCCCTGAACAGTGCCTGCCCTGCACGAGCGCGCGTGCTTGGGAGGGACGCTGAAAGCCCGGAGCTCGCGCTTGTAGCATCGGCTGCGTCTGGACCAAGCTGAAACGTAGTATAGAGTTCCTGTATAGCTCCTTCCCGGGGGAGCATGTAGAGGAACTCTACCGAGACCGAGCTAGAATGCGACAACAGCGCCACTCTGTATCATTTGTCTGAACTGTGGTCGCCTTGAGCTTTTAGAAAGCATATTTTTGCGTAAAAACTAACGGAAAAAACTCTTTTTGTAGTAACTTTTATTGGAGTTTAGTACAAAATGGGGGGCGCGTGTTGTTTTCTAAAATCTTTAGTTCGCAAGGTTTTGCAGTATAATTAATATTGTTTTTATACAACCCTCCCTCACCGGGGATTTCAGGTAGCGCGTCCTGAGTTAGGCGCATATTAACTACGGTAGTAAACCGCGGCGCGTTTGCTTGGGAGTCGGGGGCGGTACCTCGAAGCCCCTTCCACAAGAATCTGTTCTGACCCCAAAATGGCCTATTACAACGACAATGGAAGTCACGTGCAGTTCGTGGACTAGCCGCTGCAGGAGAAGTGGCGGCGTTGGAATCGCCATTAGCTCGGTTCTCGTGGACGGATCGGTGCCACTTTTTCAGAGCAGTCTCTATGGCAGTTTCCCAACTGAGTGGTTCTAGTAACGTTGGTCTAAGGCTCTAAGTGCACTCAAACTTCCTTCTTTCCTCCTCTTGAACAGGTTGGCATACGCTCTCTCCCTTGTAGCTTTGGCTGTCCTGCGCGGTTTTAGTGAGAGACCGTTTTACTGAAAGAGGGCGAGAGAGAAAAGGGGAAAGGGCTACCGGCGCTTTCCTCCTTTCTGATTGTGTAGAAAGAGTGAAAGTCCCGGATGAGAGGCTTGTCCGGTGTTGGGTGTCTGCTGTGCCCCAACTTCGTTCGCGCTTTCTTTTCTGTATTAGACTCGCAAACTTAATTAGAGCCACGGGCTTCGATGGCGACAGTTCCCCGGTCATCGGGACACCATTGCTCGGTCGTAGGGTGCACGAATAACGACAGAAAGCGTCGAACGCTGTCCGAGGACCTACGTAGCTTGCACGGAATCCGGCAAGGCGAGAGCGGCTGCAATGTCTTTAAGGTCCATCGCTTTCCACATGACCCCGGTCTCGGCGGCAGTGGATTTCGTCCGTAAACCAAAAAGCGTTTCCTCAACGCCATCCTCTCGACAGTGCTCGGAACATTTTGTGAATGGAGCGCGCACCGAATGCTGTACCGCCGATGAACATGGGGTGCGCTCGCAAGGTGCGTGCCAGTTTTCTCGTGATAATTGCTGTTTCAGCTTGTAAAATTTTGTAACTGAATTTATCTTAATATTAATAATTTGCAGTGGTGACTGACTCAATTTTATCATCTACAACACTTAGTTGAAGGCTCATTTCCGCCGCCGGGTGAGGCTATAAATTGTTGAAAAGGTTGTTCTATCGGTTTTCCTGAATCGCGATCTCCTGCGCGATACCAGAGAGCCGGCAAAAGCGCTCCTTGGAGTGGCGCTGGTGGGTTGTTTCCGTTGATTGGGCGCTTTGAAGCGCTGGATAGTCGCTGCAGGGTACGTCTCGTGTGTTGCGATCTGCGTTTTCGAGCCCAGTGGGCACGTTTCTTTGTTCGAGTCATGGCATCCGCCAGTGCGGCGACGGGGAGAACAGCGGCAGCGAACGTGTCAGCGATAGAAATTGGAGGTTGGTACTCAAAATATTGCATCAAATAGTAAAATAATTCGTGGCTGCCTTGAGGTTTTCGGCGGTTCGATATAAGTACATCTAGAACGTCTTCGTCGTTCATCCACAAGGAAATACAGGAATACGGACACGCAAGATAAAAGCAGCGCGGCAAAACGATCTGTAGCAGCCCCGGGTGTTTACAAAAGTTAATTGAGGTTCCCGTTTCGTGTATCGCTTGTTGATTACTACTAAACGGCTACGTTGAAACAGGCCCATTGCAAGCAAAAATTGATGAATGGTTCATCATTTCCAGTCATACGGAAAGCGATGGAGCTTAGAAACATTGCAGCCGCACTCGCCTTGCCGGATTCCATGCAAGCTACATAGGTCCTCGGACAGTATTCGGCGCTTTCTGTCCTTATTCGTGCACCCTATCACCGAGCAATGGTGTCCCGATGACCGGGGAACTCTCACCATCAAAGACCACGGCTCTAATTAAGTTTGCGAGTTTAAAACAGAAAAGAAAGCGCGAACGAAGTTGGGGCACGGCAGACACCCAACACCGGCCAAGCCCCTCATCCGGGTCTTTCACTCTTTCTACACAGCCAGAAAGGAGGAAAGCGCCGGTACCCTTTCCCCTTTTCTCTCTCGCTCTCAAAATGGCGCTGCAACGTTACTAGACCACTCAGTTGGGAAACTGCCATGGAAACTGTTCTGAAAAAGTGGCAACGATCCGTCCACGAGAACCGAGCATTAATGGCGATCACAACGCCGCCATTTCTCCCGCAGCGGCCAGTCGAGGAAGTGCACGTGGATGTGTGGTTGTTATCTTCTGTGCTCGTCGAGCACTCGACGTAGATGGAAAATGCTATCATGTGTCCCGTACTGGAACGAAAGCCTCTCTGCGTAGGACGAAGGAAGGTTGAGCACTCTTCAAGATGGTAATTGAGCCTATCGACGCACAGTCGTTCCGTGAGCTTACATAAGGTGGGTGCCAGAGTCACGGGTCTCAGGTTGGTTGTGGCGTTGTGCTGCTTGGTTTGGTTATCGGAGGGACTACAGCATGTTTGAATGAGGAAGGGAATTCCCTATTCACCCAGATGGTATTGGTGACTTCGAATGAGGGTGTCTTCGGGAAAGTTTCGGACTGTGGACCAGGTTGTGCCATCCTTTCCTGGGGAACTCTTAATCCAAACCTGATCGAGGGCCGTGACAAGTTCCGCCATAGTGAGCCGACTTTCCACAGGATGGCTCTTATCGACGGTTTCTGGTGTGTAGATCATATACACGAACTCATCTCTGTGACGTCACGGCGCGGTGGTGGCGCGTCGGTCGCACTTCCGGTCTGGGGCTGTGGGCAGAAGTCCCCATGCCAGACGTGTATTCCTGCGTTGTTTTGAAAGGAACCAGACAAAAACCTGCCTTCTCGTCAAAACGCCGCGACTGGGGCCGTACCAAAAGTGTCGAGAAAGGTTTGAAGGTCAGTTTTCACGTGCTCGGTTCGTCCGAGAATCTGGATATGTGCCGTGAAAAGGGAAAAGCAGACGCCGTCGGACAACGATTGCTTGGGCGGGAAGCACTTTGGGTTGAATTCACGGATACTTGTGGTCATCAGATTTATTTGTTTTGTTCCAACATGAACGCCAGAAAACCGTCAAGTTGTGCGGACCACCTGCGGACTACGTTCAGTGCGTCTTCAAGTTCAAACGGCCGCCTGATTGTTCGAACTGTCGTCTGCTCTTTCAAACGTTTCTGCTTGTCGTCTGCTCTCTTAGACGACGCCGGTCCGTAGACCAAATGTTGGCCCGGTACTTGCGATAAGAAGTAAGTGCAGGCCTCAAAAGACTTAAATTTGAAGGTTGGTAAGCAGGCTCGATGAAAACAGTAGATACAAGGAGATGTTGATCATTGTTACCAGTGACCCTCACCGACTTGTTATGCCTAATTCAGTTGGTCCGATTCTGCTTGCGATTTTCAGTATCGACGTCGACCATCTCAGCTACGGTTCACGCTTTTGCAGCCCGAGCGGCGTCGCGACTGAAAATTCCGAGCGAAATCTCATCATGCGAATCAGGCTTTAGCGTACATTCTGCGGCGTCCACGCGGAATGAATCGCCACATGTCACATTATTCACGCGAAGTTTTGCGGTGTAACGAGCCTCGGTAATTTCGCTGACGCCGCTCAAGATAGTCAGACATCGCCAGGAAGACGTAGAACCAACAATTCGAACGCGAAAAAGGGCAGGGGGACTCACGCTGACGCCGACAACATCGCATTTCAATGGTGTGTTTATGGGCGACGGCGAGTTTCTTGCCCACACCCCCATCGCGCATGCGCGGCGCCGGTGGCGTCCGCTAGGGCGCTCGGGCGCTCCGGTTTGTTTGTAAACATGAGTTGGTGTATAACTGATTGGGGGGGGGGGGGGGGGGCAGGTTGTGAGAAGAAAGTTTTAGCCGCCTCCTCTTCGATGTCTTCAAACGATTTTTTTTTTGCTGGAACGCTACAGTGGGAATTGTGTCGAGCCCCTTGCTTCTGCCATGGGTACCTCATATGAGCTCTGAGCTTGGCCATATCTTCCGTCCGGCTGTTGAAGGAGGCGTAATGTTCTGTGCAGCGTGTTCTCGCGAGTTAGCCAACCGAGGCAGGCCGCCTTGGTTAACCTCTCTGTTTTCTCCTCCTGCCCTTACCTTCTTCTTCTTCTCGCGAGTAACTTGGAATGTCACCTAATCTGCGCGGTCTTGTGCTGAAGGTCGGTAAGCTCCTTGTGCATTCGGCCGTTGCTAAGATATTGCATGTGAATTTGCTCTCGCGTATCCCAAATATTAAGAAGATGTTTGTCCAGTGGTGGGACCTCTTCGGCCGATTCCAATCATCTTGTTGATTAGGTAAGTGCACTCGTGTTGCTGTCGATGAGTGTTAGGCAGGCCCCCTTTTGGACTCGAAATGACATTTCTTGATGGAAACAGTTCCAACCCGTGCAGCGGTCCTTTCGTTTTCGTTTTTTCTCACGAGCGAGGAGTGTGATCCAAATGGAATAGTGATCACTGCTCCATGAATCTACCTCACAGGCCCATGCAGTAGTAAGCCCATGTGAGCTCCATGTGAGGTCTTATGTGGTGCATTGTTGTCGACAGTGTAGGTCCACCCGAGGTGGGAATGCCTAAATCATTGAGAAGAATCGAATTCCCTATGTTGGCCTGTTGCTCAAGTTCAATGCCAGAGTGTTGCGCCCGTATCACAAGGTCGTATTAGCTGCATTGAAGTTATGATATGATATGATATGGTATGATATGATATGATATGATATATTTATTTTATCTCAGGAGAGCCGCATAAATCTCCGGCGATCAGTATTCTTTCCATGGGAAACAGTAAGCGTAAACGAGACATCGATACGAAGATGACTCTGTGTTGTCGCCCCGTGTCGGGGCGTAGCTGGTAGAGACAAAGACAACTTTCCGCGGGGTATTTCAATCCACACGTGCTGCGACCACCTCCTGATTAGTATTAAAAACGAGTACTGTATGACAGATAATCATGAGTTTGGGTGTTCCTACAACTCGCATTGACCAGGCAAGCTGTAGCTCTGAGAGTGGCAAATTATGCCTCCCTCTTGCAATGTGCGCGCTTTCCAGTAACAAAATGCTAGAATGGAAGAACAAAAATCAATAACGTGATTACAGGCAGAAGAGAACGGAAACCCTAGTCATTTGTAAAAACCCGTGCAATTATCAGTTTTTTTTATACAGTGTGTTCAAGAAACATTTAAAAGGTTGTTTTTTGTTGTTGTTGTTGTTTGTTTTCACCGCAAAAATAAATTACTCGTCGCCGAACACTCATTCTCCGCCAAAGGCTTCCACTAAAGGTCCGAACCAGATGACAAAGTTTCAGCACGAAGCGATATTTCATTCAAAAATGATAAGTGATTTTCTGAAAATCTCAGTGCGAAAATGGGTCCCATTTTCGCCTGTTTTCTCGTTTCTGGTGCCATAGAGCTTCCTGTATTCGAGAGATCCGTCAGCCACCATTCTCCCTTGACATTTTCAGAAAATCACTTCTAACTTTTTAATAAAATATCGGTTCGTAGCTGAAACTATGGCATCTGGTTCGAACCTCCAGAGTCGGGCGGAATATGAGCATTCAGCGATGCGTAATTTACATTTGCGGTAAAAAACGAACGGCACCTAGTGGGAAAACATTGAACTGGCCGGAACAGGTCCCTTCGCGATTTCGACTCGCCTCTTGTGGCTTCCATGTTTACATGTTGTCGGTGGTTTGCGCGACAGAACAGTTCTACCGGTGACTGTGTCGTAACCGTAGTATCGCCTTGTGACCCAGGTTGCTCTGCACGCGACCTATATATGTAACCGCGTGAGCCAGAGATTCTGCGTTTCTCAACGTTCATCAGCACCGTGGAAGGACAGTGGGCAGTCCTTCCCTCGTTTCCTCGAAGGAAGTCCAGCCTCTGGAAGTTGGCTTACCCCAATACATCGCCGCAGGTTCGAAACGTGGAAGATAAAACGCGGGGGAACCAATTTTGAGTCCAATGCTTACTTGCTGGTGGCCCAGCGTTGTGCCTTGAGCTGGCACATGGCACGGCACGACCTGGATTCGACCGCCATATCTGCCCGATAGTGGCGTCTCCTATAGGTCGCTGGAGTCGCGAGCGGAAACCTTGATGCTGAGTGAGTGAGTGAATGAGAGATGGAAAGACGGATAGGTTCGCCTGGACCAGTTATCCTAACGGGCTACTCCGTACGGAAGTAGGGAAACAGGTATTTGAAACGAGAGGAAGAACGAGATAACAAAAATTAAAAGCGAAAGATGCCGGTGACGATGGGTGCAGTATATCATGGTGCAGGAGTACAGATTTCACTTCTGGTCACTTGGGATGGTGTTCAAAGCCGTGAAGTCAGTCCAGTACTTCTGAGGAGAACTATAAGAGAGCTCTTGAATATTTTACAGCATGGGTTCGTGATAACCATGGTCCAAGGATTTTTTTCCAGGCTAAATGGTGGGTCATCAAATGTCGACACTCAGCTTCGTTCGATTTAGCATCGGTGCTCAAAATTGTAGGGCGGTGTTCTTCCGGTTGTATCTCATAGCATCTTCGATCAACTCGCACCGGAATCGCCCTGAAACCAGCACAGTGCACAGCGCTCCTTGGTCGTGCAGCGCGAAGTCGGTGCAACATCGAGGACAAACTGCGCCGCGCCGGTGCACCGCGGCGAGCTCCACCTTGCGTCACTTCGCGTTTTGTTCGTTTTTCTTGCGTAGGTCAGCGCACGGTGCCCGTCTGCTGTCAATTTCTCCTATTTCTTTACTCACGGATTTGACCGTCCCACAAATAAACATCGTGGACGTGATTGTCGATGGGGTCACGAAGCGGGTAACAATTCCACATGTATATGTTGGCCATCATTGTTGGTTCAAGAAGAGAAACACCAGTTTATAGCCGTACCTCGCTGTCATCGAAACACCTAGCGACGCTTTCCACGAAGTTCGTACTTTCAGGCGCTCCTTGCCACCGCAGCAATCGCCGGTAATCGCGGCGATGGTAAGAAGCTCGTCGTCTCACCGTCAGAAGAGCTGAGGAATTCATCTAGTGCAGCAGCGAGGCGTGTTCGTTTTTGCAAGATCGCCATCTCGATAGTCTGCGCGTCTGCTACTCCCGCCATCTTCTCGATTCCCGCTCCTGGCCGCAATAGACCCTTTCCGAAATTCAGTGCCATCTGGTGGCTGAAATGGCAGTTTAACTTTTGCCATACGAATGGCGGCAATGAACCCATAGTCTGCAGTATTTTATCGGGCACCGCCACTTTTGCATGTCAACGGCAGACGAGAATAAACTCTTCGCTATACAGGTTTTTCTGGATCATCTCTTCCAGTGTCGATTTTCACAAAGACGCAACCAATCAGAACGAAGCGCCAACCCAGACAGACGCCTTGATAAAGTTCTATAAGTCAAGGAGTTTCGAAGTCGATTTTGTGCCACTAACAGGTTCACTGGGCCCGAATTAGAGAAATGAATGCTTACGCAGCGCTTTCATTCAATTCCGGCTTCGCAGCGTGCTAACGTCTAGAATGTATAGGCCTCGAATCCTCAGCTTAGGAGTATCTTCAACATGTTCCTTCATCAGTAAATAGAAAGCCGCCATTGGTATGGCACATATGCCATTTTTCAGATGATGATGATAGTGATCAAAGTGGCCAGACTGAATTTCGGAAAGGGTCTATAGGAACCGTGCGGATCTAATTCAAGCCCCGACCAGGGCGCCCCAGCGGCAAACGGGTCAGTTGTACCGGGGAGCTTCGGCCAGCCATGTTGGTTGTGCGTTGTGGCGGGTTAGCGCTGCAATTTCTGAGATGGCTATTCCGCACCACAGAAAGCCGCAACAATTGCTGCGTGGTCGACTGCAACAGTACGTGCAAGATCGCGCACGGCACGAAGTACCACATCGTCCCTTCGAAGCCGTACGAGGCGGAGTACTGCGCGACCTGGGTGCGACTTGTGCGTCCATACAGGTTAGTGGCGTTTCTTACCTTCCAGTTCGCGCTTTGTTTAAGCTGCTGACGAATAATACAATTAACTTTTTTCTATTCTAGCGACGATGGAACAGCATCGACACCGACGGCAAACCCTAAAGTATGCAGCAAATACTTCACCGGAATCGAGAAGCGGAATGCCGTCGCCCACCTAAGCCTACCCTTGGATGTTTCCATCGTTTCCATCAGCCTACAGGAAGATAGTAGTAGGAATCGCGGAACGGCGCGAAAAAAATCGCCTAGTTATTGTCAAGCTGATTCAGAAATAAACGTACATATAATCACCGCAGTCCACTCAACGCCAACAAAATTTTTTGCGGGCGCGCTTAATTTTGTTTGCGGAGTACGGCCGTACGGCGCTCCCTGACATCCACTTGTCCGTCGAAACGGACCTCCTTCACGTCGTACACGCGGCCAGATTCATGAAGGAGCTTTCCCTTCGTCATATTGCTACCACAGAAGAAGCTTTCTGAATTCGTAAACGCCTTAAACCCCGTCGTAATCACCACGGGAACACTGTCCGCTGTGCTGCTCATCGTCATTGCTTCACCCCAAGATTCTGCACCGGCTACCGAAGACGCTTTCCGGATTCGTAATCGCCCACTGTCCTCTGTGCTGTTCGTTGCTATTACTTCCCAATGATTCTGCGCCGGCGGCACCGGCTACCGAAGGAACTTTCCGAATTCGTAACTGCCTTAAATTCCGTCGTAATCGCGACGGGGACACTGTCCGCCGTGCTGTTCGTCGCCATTGCTCCCACGATGCTCCTGCGGCGGCTACCGCTAGGTCGCGGCGAACAATAGGCGACCGCCGCGACACGGCCGGCATGCTCGCTTCTAATGCCTGATGAAACTGCATTCCGGCGCACCGTCGATTTTCTTGGTGCGAGTTGGGGCAACGCGGGCAACAAAAAGCCGCACCGGGAGGATGCGCTTCGTTGATCGAGGACGTCCGGTGCGCACCGGTGCACTTGATCGAAGATGAAGGGGCGCACCTCGGTGCCCCGGTGCGCACCGGTGCGGATGATCGAGGATGCTATCAATACACATGGCGGAAGTACACTGCCCTGCACTTTTTTGCGCCGGTGCAGCAGGTGCAGGTAGACCGAACGAAGCTAGAGTATTTCAAAAGGCACCTTTCAGTCTCGAATGAGGAGCAGTCGAGTAGCACATGATTGATGGTTTTTATGGTATTGCACCTCTCGCAGTAAACGCAACACCGAGCCCACGGTGACCGAGCCTAAGGTGAATAAAGGGGTCATGAAACGATTTTTCTACTTTCGCTAAATACTACTTAGAATCATTACCGAACGTTGAAAAACTGAACAAACTTGTCTTGGTTTTTCTCTATGGTAATGGCAGTCGCCAAAGAAATTCGATGAATATGAGCATCGTTCATCCCCTTAATTCGGAGCCAGAACAAGCGGCCACGTAGACTGATGCCTATCCTATGCCGCCAACGTTAATCATAGCCACGCGCTGGGGTTGGCAAAGTAGAAAACGCGTGCTAAGCTCCAGGCATTGTTAGAGTTCGGCTATTCTCACCCCCGCAGTGGTTGGGCACGAGCCACTGCCCGAGCCGAAGTCGAGAGCTCACCCCATTCTCGTGTCCAATCCATGGGCCACGCTCGGCTGTCGTCAAGCGGGTGGTTTCAATCCCACAATTACGTCAGCAGGCTTTGCGAAGGCGAGACTGAAAGAAATAGTTCCCTTTTATTCTCGTAATTTCACAGCGATAAAGAGCTTCTGACTCAGTGGCGGTCTGTGCGAGTAAACTTGGGCCACACTCTCAAGAAAAAAGGGTGTATCTTTACACCCTTTGTCCCATAAGGGTGTTTTGGGGTGTATCTTTACACCCCAAAACTTCAATTCGACGTACACCGCCCTACAGTCGAACAGACGGCCCGAAATTTTACGAGGGCTTAATAGCCGTGGGTTAGAACTTATTAAAATAGCTAACGTACGTTTTACTGACTACAAAAAAAAATAATCGGGGTTTTCTTGGCCCTACTGTAAAAACCCGGTGTTTTTTTATGCAGTCTTTGATGCGTACTTTGGCTATTTAAAAAGTTATATCGCACGGCTATCAAGCCCCTCGTAAAATTTGGGGCCGCCTGTTCGACTATAGGACGCTGTACGTCGAACTGAGATTTGGGGGTGTATTCTATGGGACAAAGGGTGTAACGGTACACCCATTTACAACCCTTTTTTAGAGTGCAGACTACGACCGGTACGCTTCAGCAAAGTTATGAAGTTTCCAACCCGGCATGAGCGCCGTGGCAGGCCAGATGGAGGTCGGTACATCAGATACTTCAAAGTCGGGTTCAAAAAACTCAGTCGGGGGTAGTCGGTTATGCCAGAGGTTCCGAGTTATGTCGGTACATCCTTGGCAACTTCATATACAGCGGCATTGGCATTTATTTTATACTGCGTAGTATAGGAAGGGCACTGGAAAAAGTCTTGGCCAATCTTTCGTTGTAATATCAGCCGTTTATACATGCTGTAAAAACGATAATAAAATTCAAACGAACTCTTCAACAAACTGCTCGGCAAACGGAATGCAGAACAAGGAGCGACAAAAGCATACTACCTCATGCCGGAGTGCGATTTTCCAGAAGTTCGAAGGTTCTCACGTTACTTCAATAAAAAAAACATTGACCGGAAACAATAAATACGGTAAGGTGATCATCTGTTTCACACACCTTGTTGCGGTTCGTCAAGTACTATCGGCCTTAGCAGCTTTAAAAGACTGCGTACGGCACCCGTATACACTCTGCCCGCAAGGTTTGAACCAGTATTCGGCTAGATTGTGGATGTCCGCAGAGTGGAGCCATTCGATCAGAGAGTCTATGCAACAGTGGAAAGTTACGGTGCCACTCTCATGATAATTATCCGCTACACGCAAATTCTTTAAAATATCTTGGCAATTCGTCAGGTCGCAACTCGCCCAACTTGTTACGTTTCTCTTTTCACTTTTCGTTCACTCTCAGAACTGGAAGGATCTGTTCGTGGACGGACTGCACTTCTCCCAGGCCGGGTCATACAAGCTCGCCAATCTATTGATCCCGCACCTGGAGAAGATCGTCGGCCATCTCCCCAGCATGTTCCCCGACTTCAGAGACCTCGATGCAATCCACCCCGAGGAATCGCTGCTCACATGGTCTGCCACTGACTAGTCATCGCCGCAGCGTCTGCCAGACGGTTTTTAGCGTCTGCAGCTGACACATTCTCAGCAGTGCACCCCGACGTGACCCAAAAAACAACTTTAAAAACGTTATATCGCTGTTCTCTGAGCCGATCGTTGACGCATCTTCCTGTTTGACCGACGCAACGACGGCCGCAAGATAAAGGGATAGAATAGACCACTCCCTGGGCATGCACACAAGCCACTAATCGATTTTGGTGTTTTTAGTGCACATGATCTTATTTTTAACCGTCCGAATTAATTTCTCAGCAGTGTCCGGCCAGCTTATTTGGTGCTGAGAGCACCACCTCAATTCATGGCTTGTGTGCAGGGAGTCGTCTATTTCATTCCTTTATCTTGCTGCCGTCGTTACTTCGATCAAACGGGAAGATTCGTCAACGATCGGCTCAGAGAACTACCGATATAACGTTTTTAAAATTGTTTTGGGTCACGTCGGGGTGCACTGCAAAGATTGCGGTTGCATCCCAGACTTCGACAAATGCCAAGTGGTTTTTAAAAATACAGACAGAGTCCCGCGTGAAATTGTAGAAGCTCGTGACATCGCAAGACTGGGACCAGATTGTGGTAGCGCCCGCCACTCGTGCTTTCGAATAAAGAGCGGCAGTACTTGGAGCAAGGAGGGCAAACCGGTGACGGTGTTGTATTGAACACGTGACATGCATTTTCTTGTGTTTTTCCTTGACTTATTTGGTGTGTCATGTTTGCTATTTATACTGGATGCTAACATAAATAAATCTTCAGTTGAAAGTCAGCACTGTGTCCTGCCGGTTACCTTTTGATTTGTCCTCGTCTTTGCGCTGTTTTGTTTCTAATTATGTCTATTTATGCATGAAAAACGTAAATACAAAACTCTAAAGCCGAAACCGAAAGCTAATGTTTAGATGCCTATCAGAGAGTGCATGTGATGAGTTTAAAGGAATTCCCAGCTAGGTCTGTGGAAAAAATTAAGTAAAGGAAGCCGGGAGGAATACCGAATGAAAGGAAATAACCGTGTACATGTAATAAACAAGAGTCCATTTAGCGCTCTCTGGGCGGGGGGGGGGGGGGGGGGGCGCTGGAAATGAAATTTAAAAGTCAAAACATGTGCAAAAAAAAATGCCGAAAATTGTATGAAAATTAGACCACGAGAAAATCGTTCTGCGCTATTTTCGAAACAGGGAAGTATTTACGTAAAGGACGAGCGTGTTGTTAACTTAAAGAGTACTGAAAATGAGGAAGGAGAAGGGACGGACAACAATGACAAACGACAACTTGCATTGTCATTTGTCGTTGTTGTCCGTTTCTTGTCCCTTCCTCATTTCGGGAAGAACTTACTGCACGTATATCGCTAATGTCTGGTAAGGCATATTTATGGTTCCCGTGCTATCAAAATTCACGCGTGGTTCGTTTTCCCGAGACGGTGTGAGTAATATATAGTCTCCGGATACAATTTTTGTGCAATTTTCGGTTCTTTTCTCGCCGGTGCTGGACAAAATGATCCGGAACATAATGATCCAAGGGAGTCAGAACAAAATGGTCCCAAGTGAATTTTCGACACCTTTGGCGCTCTTTAGTTTTTTTAGTTTTTTTTTCCTTCGTTTGTCTTGTGGTGGCTAAATGTTTTTTTTATCTGTAACTAAATTCATATTCATTTTATATTTTATTATATTCGCCGGTATCTAATCATTTTGACTTGGGTCGTTTTAATCGGAATCAGTTTGTCGAGGTCACACAAAACTAGAACACATTCTGCGTTAAAAAGATTAAAAAAAGTGAAAGAACGTCGCTGAAACAGACGAAGGACACAGGGTAAAGCGAAGACACACAGTGCCTCGTGTTGCTCGTGTGTGGGCTCTCTCGCACTATCGCGACAAAGGCAGTAGTAACGCAACATTTATACTTCATCTCACCTTAGCACGGACCAAAGAGTTCTAGTAACGTTGGCACGGACTAACTGCGAAGGCTGTGCAAGCGCGAGCGGCTAGGTTTGACTGCCTTGACTGGAGCACTCTCTGCACGAGCGCTCGTGCAGCCGCCGAGGCTTCATCCAAAGCAACTAGCTCGGGCTTTTGGCACGCGCGGCTAACAATAGTCCATGCTAAGGTGAGAAATGTAAACCCTGAAAACACAAAGCCCTACCAAACTTATCCCACTGAACACGAAGTCATCTATTAGGCGTCTAAAGACGTCTTGGCAAGACGATCAAGAGGTCTTGTATACACATTTTCTACGTGGGCGCCGCCATCTTCAATTCTCAAGACTTCCGGTATGCGTGAAAACATCGATTTCTTCTCGAATCGACAGTAGAACGTGTTAACATTTTAATTACAACCGTCAGTCGTTCTTGTTATGACCATTCTATACTTTTTTAATTGTTCGGGGTTGTAATCTCTTGCTTTTTGTTTGGAACGCATACCGCGGATACTGGTACAACGTGGCTGGGCGCGAGGCTAAACGAAAAAGGTCTATATGTCTTGGCCAAACGTGATAGCCTAAGACGTCTTGAGTCATCTTGTAGCCGCCCTGAATAAACTTCATAACGCTCCCTCTTTTTGGGCTACAAGAAGTCTTGCAAGGCGTCTCCTAGACATCTTAGAGACAGCTACAAGACGCCCAAGACGTGAGTCCTCTCTTTGAGATGTCTTTTAGACGTCTACGTCAAGATATTTTTAGACGTCTTGTAAAAATGTCTTATAGACGTCCCAAGCTTAGTCGAGCCGTTTCAACCCGGCTACAAGACGTCTCGTGCTCAGTGGGTACATTGTTTGGACAAACATTTTAGAGGTTCGACTATAAAGTCTTTAAATTTCGAACTTTGAAAGTTAGAATTTCCTGTGCTTTCCTGTGTTCGGATACAAACGTTTTGAATCCATCTAAGTTTCGCGCCAAGTTCTGGTTAGCGCAGTCTGCGCAGCATCGCGGCGGGAGGGGCTTGGGCTCCCTGGCCCCATGGCGCGTACCAACCGGGGGAGGGGGGGGGTCGACAAGCGCTTGCCCCCCCAGTTCTCAGAGTGCATATGTCCCCCCCCCCCCCTGAAACAGCCGCCACTGGGCAGAGCTAACACTGGCTGGCGGCGCCCAAGGGATACCAAGGGCACCTCCCCCGGCAATGGAGGGGAGGGGGGGGGGTCTGTTACGCCATTGTCTGGCCCCCAGAGTATCTGGTGTTTAAAACTTTTTAAAAGTTTTTAAATCTAGTTTTTAAAGTTTTTAAATCTGGTCCATTCAAAACTGCCCCTCTACATACGCAGTGAGTGCCAAGTTCATTATCAAGTTTTAAAAACCATTGCTTTTCTCCTACACCTGATATCACATTGCTCCCTCGGTAGACTCATATAAGATAAAACTGATCCCTTAAGCTAAGTTTCTAGAAATTTCAGTTAATTTGCACATTTTGGCACAAAGTGGCATATAGTGGATGCAGTGGCGTCACAAGGGGGGGGGGGCGGGGGGGGGCGGACCGCCCCGGGTGCAGCGCTCAGGGGGGTGTCGCGGCGGGCCACGAGAGCGGGGGGGGGGGGGTCGCGGCGGGCCACGCGAGAGCGGGGGGGGGGAGTCGCGGCGGGCCGCGCGTGAGCTGGGGGGGGGGGTCGCGGCGGGCTACCGCCCCGGGTGCCGCTGACCCTCGTGACGCCACTGAGTGGATGGTGTTTCGAACAACAGGTTGGGTGAAAGCTCCGTAAAGTTGGCTTCACCTGGGAATGTTCTATGAATGTTCGTAAGCGAACCTTCCAAGAATGTTGCGCATATGAATTTTCGAAGGGGAACGTTCCGAGAACATGTGCATACGAACGTTCGCCAACGAACGTTCCTAGAACGTTGAGCAGCTTACCTTGTAGGGAATGTTCCCACACCAACGTTCCTAGAACGTCCCGAATGGTGTTTTTAACGTTCTTTCAACAATTAAAACATCCAGGGAATGTTCGCACAACAATTGGGTGATACTTGGGAAGGTCCAAGAGGTACATAAGACAACACATGGCGCACCGCGGACGCCCCTGGACCCTGCTACTTTGCGTCTCCTCGTTTTCTCAGAGACATGTGCTCACTGTGCACGAGCTTGATCTCGTCATCTCTCACAGCACACGTGCGAGCCAACACATCATGGACACAATCGAGTCAGCCACCGTTACTAAACCACTCAGTTGGGAAACTGCCATAGAGACTGCTCTGAGAAAGTGGCCCCGATGGCCCCGATCTATCCTCGCGAACCGAGCTAATGGCGAACAAAACGCCGCCATTACTCCCACAGCGGCCACTCGAGGAACCGCACGTTACTTCTATTATGGCTTTAATCGGCCATTTTGGCACCAAAACAGATACAGTGGAAGAGGTAACAGGGGGTGCCACCCCCGTCTCCCAAGCGGACGCGCCGCGCCGCGCCGCGCTACCTGAAAGCACCGCTGAGGCATGGTTTTATAAAAATTTTAAAAACATCACGCGCCCTTCATTTTGTACTAAACTTCCATCAATTTCATACAAAAAGAGACTTTTCCGTTTGTTTTTACGCAAAAACATGCTTTCTAAAAGCTCAAGGTGACCACAGTACAGACAAATGATAAAGGTAGGTGCTGTTGTCCTATTTAGCTCGAAGGTCTTGGTGGACGCCAGCGACCCAGGTTTCGACGGCGAGTTTCCCAGCTGAGTGTTTTAGTAACGTTGGCGTCGGCGTTCCGCTGGGACGTGTGTTCAGTGACAATCAGTGGGACACTTGCAAGGGCCCCTCGTGCATTGGGCGAGCAAATGATCGATCGAAGGGTCACGGCTCCAACCTGGACCACGGTGACCTGGACCGACCCAGGTCGCTTAGGCCAGCCGCCCGCTGGACACCAGGGGCACGGTACCGACAGTACCGACGGTACGCTCAGGTCGAACGCTAACGTGGCACTCGTGTGACTATCTTCCGTAACAACGAATGTGTTACAAGATAATTAAAATGTTGTTTTTTTTTTTTTTAAATATGGATTAAGAAAGTGCGGGTAAAATCGCTTCGGGATCTCGGAGGCCATGGTAAATTTTTAAGAGTTTATATGTTGTGTGCTAGATGGCGCAAGTAACCGCCTGTTACAAATATATTGTTTTCTTCTTCGTCAGAGTCGGATATACTCTGTTCTTGCTCAGAGCTGGATCGCGCTTCACCGCTTGTTCGCTAGCCTTTTGCTGCGGTTTTCCAGCGTGCTGTAGACACGTTTTCTACTCGTTCGTCATCATTCGCTGAAGAAGTTTTTTAAGACTCAGCGCACCGTTGAGACTTTCCGTTGTGAACACGTAGAAATTTTTACGAAAGCGCAGTGCCGCAGGAAAAAGGCACAACCCGTCGAAAGCAAGTTTCGCCGGTCTGGCGGCGTGTTCAAAGCTTCCTTGGCACGCCAAAGTGCCGTGTCTCTGTGCCTTCGCAAGCTTGGATACCGACCAAGAATCGACGCCGTGTGAATGTGTTTTGCGAGTGCAATGTGTGTGAAGCCGTATGTGCCTCTGGATCAGCGTCTTACTTTACTCTGACGTCTGTATACTTGCGGGCCTCGCGGTTTAGGAACGAGCTTAATTCAGCGTCCACAGCGACGGAAGATGGGGGAAGGTACGTCTTTTTTCGTCCTTAGACGATTTACACAATATTGTGCACAACAGCTCCTCATCACTGATCAGTGCTGGCTCATTATCAACCTACTTAATTGCACTTGACGTTTGAGCGCGGCTCGCCTAATAGACCTATTGCTATATTACCCAAGCATCAAGGAGAATGCAGGGATTGGTGTTCCACGCGCCGCACGTGCTGGCCTCAGCAGTAGCAAATTTTCCAAAGCAAAAACCTAAAACAAATTGTATCTTGCACGCGCGTTCGTCAACGCTTTATTTTGGTTATTTACTTCGAATATTTTATACGGGGAAGGCGTGCGTGTGGCGCGTGGAACACCAATCCCTGCATTCTCCTTGATGCTTGGGTAATACAGCAAATGGTCTATTGTAATTCGTCAACAGATTGCACACGACCATATCGGCCGCGCTTCAAAGGTTTTCATTCTCGCCGTCTTGTACTTTTGCTTTCGAAAATCCTCCTTGCTCCACAGCGTTGCTCTATTCGTGCTCCCACGTAATCCATTAGAGTAGATTTGGAACAGCATGGGTAATAGTACATAAGAACACGTACAGATCTCTCCCTATTATTGATAGCAACTCACCGGAACAGCTGGACGATCCAGAACTCCGTCGCCGATATATATATATATATATAAATGATCTAAAGGCATCTACGCGCGACACACAAAGATGCATCACTCGGCGTGCCAAGGAAGCTTTGATCACGCCGCGAGACAGGCGACACTTGTTTTCGACGAGTTGTACCTTTTGATAGAAGGGAGGAGGAGTGGGGGTCCTTGTCAGGGCCAAACGGTAACTGGGAACGGACAAGGAAACAATGTAAAGAACACATTTGGATAACAGGCAGCATTCAGGGAAAACAGGTGGCCATTGGAATGGTCTATATGTGGACAGGCAGAGACGCAACACTCATGAATATGGAGCTGTACGAGTGCCTGAGGGAGGACATCAAAATTTTATCAAAAACACATGAATGCATAATCCTGGGAGACTGGAATGCACACCTGGAGGAGTTGGACGGCCACACGGATACTAATGGTCGATCGCTGGAAACATTAGCACGGGACAATCACTTCCTAATTGTGAACAGCCTCCCCAAATGCAGAGGAAGGACGACTTGGTCAGCGAGGGGACAAATATCGAATATTGACTATTGCCTTATGACTCCAGGCAGCATGATGACCTAAAACACATGGAGATTGACGTAGAGGGACTGCGAAGTATTGGTAGCGACCATAATATGATAAGGATCACATTTGGAGGGCATGAAAGAAAGAAAAAACTAACATGGAACTACACAAAAAGACTGTCAGACCCGGAAGTTGAGGCTTTGGTGGAAAAGTTAGAACAAATCCCTATAGAGGACGAAGACAGCTATAGCGAGCTAATTGGGAC